>AFRD01000230.1:0-52804 GCA_000222875.2 Periglandula ipomoeae IasaF13
TGAGGCTGCTGTTGCTGTTGCTGTTGAAACTGCTGCTGGTATTGCGAAGGAATTGAGGGCATTGGCGGCACGGCACCCGTCTGGAAGCTCTGTTGCGGCTGGACTCCGGGGAACCCCGTATACTGCTGCTGCAGAGGCTGCGACGCCTGCGGCATACCGGTCGGCTGGGATTGCATTGGAAATCCAGTATACTGCTGTTGCAACGGTGGTTGACCAAAGCCCGTTGGTTGCGGCGCAAAGGGACTGGGCTGTTGCGATGGTTGCTGCTGCTGGCCACCAGGTCCCATGGAACCAAATGAGCCCCCGCCATATTGCTGGGCGCCGGGACGTTGGCTGTTGCCGCCCAAGAAGGCATTCGAATTGGAGTACATGATGGGTGTGCGAGCGCCAGGGAGTCTATCCGGCAACGTCAAAGTCGAGATGCGATCGTAGGTAGCGAGGCGCCGAAACCGCGAGCCAGGTTCGAGATCGAGGTCGAGGTCGAGGCAGGCGGAGCGAGACGCTCCGCAATGGAGCAGGAGAAAGGCAAGATATGTGCGGCAACGGAAACGAAGAGAAGGGATCCAGCTTCACGCGGATGAGCGAAATGCAAAATTTGGACAAGATACAGCCAGACGATGGCAAGTGACGAACCCCGCGGAAAGATATATCACGAGGATCAACAATGAGAGACGAAGCAGAGAAGTGTTGGTGGTGTGAGTGGATGGAAGGCTGCGCTGGCTTCGGGAAGGATGACGAAAGCTCCAGTCCAGTCACAGCAGCTGTGTGTGCGGAAGGTGGTTTGTCCAGCTCCTGGATGGGCAGAGCTGGTTACGGAGTACTTAGGTACATACATGTAGGTACCTTTACCGGGGGGGGTCACGGTGGTGGCTGGGCGCAGCTCGAGGCGAGGCCAGTCTAGCCAACTGCGAGACCCGAATCAGGGACTCGCAATTGGGCACGACGGGGCGCCGGCGGACTGGCAGCCCAATTTGGACACCAGATTGCAATAGCCCAGGATGCTCACTGCCTGGCCCACCCAGCCAGCTTGTCGTCCGCCAAGAATCACTGTCCTGGAGCTATTACATGGCACCTTGGCAGAAGACGGCTACTGTAATTAGGCGCATGAAAATCACTCTGCAGAGCGGTGCTTTCAGAACATCCCGAAGCTCATCTCAATCACAAGTATATTCAAATCGCTCTTGCCTTCTTATCCTATCCGATGCTATATCTAGTATGCCGTCTTCGTCTAAAAGTAGCGTGAACCAGCTAAATCCAATTGCGAGGGGTATCGAGCGAATAGCTAGCAATGACTCCCGTCATCCAAATAACGCCTCCAAGGACAGTAAACAGAGAAATTTATAAATGCCATCCATACGCCTCCAACAAAACAAACAAAGATAGTGGCCAGCACCTGGCCACAATGGGGTGACCTTCGCATCGTTCCTCCCCTGACTCATCCGTGTAAAATATGAATGCTGACGTGACAATATACAAACGTTGAGCTCCCTCGACTCGTCTCATCACGGGTCTTCTTCTTCGTCGATCCGGCTCGTTGGGTCTCCCAAATACCGTCTGTATCTCTTCATCTGCAGGCCATCCTCGGGTTCCTGGGCGTCAGAGTAGGTATAGTTTGACTCTAGATGCTCATTAAACGAGGGTGTGGCCAGCCCAAAATCTTCTTCGGTAGGGCTGTCGAATTCTGGGGGTGTGGGCAAGCCACCAGACCCGTTACTCGCCTCATCAGTCGACGGACTAATCGCTACCTCACTCGACACTATTGACATGGGTCGAATAGCGAGATCTCTCGAGCCCATGGAGCTTTGTCGACTGTGCCGCCGGAAAGCTACATCACCCAAAGGTGCTTGCTGCGACTCCTGAGAGCTACGCTGTCCCTTGGCTCGCTGGTTCTCAAGACTGCGAAGGGGTAGACCACCAAAGACCATAGCGAAGGTCACGTCGGCGGGATGACTTCTGCGACAATCTCTTGGTCAAGAAGAGCTTGGTTGCGCTGCAAAATTCGTGATAAATCCTTGCCAGCGCCGTCCCATTCGTCTTTCAATCGCTGGACCATGGTCTTGTTATTTTCATTCGCCGCTTTATCCTGTTTGAATCTGGACATGACAGATGACCTTCGAACAGGCGCTGGTATGGCAGCTGTTTCCACCGATTTAGCAATCGCTTTGTCGAGCTCATCCGCTGATAATGCCGAAAAGTACTGCATGGTCGTGTTTTGCTCCAAGGTTGTGACCAGATGCCTGTAGTTGGAGAGATTGAAGTCGTTGCCCTCACAGTCAAGCGTGAGAAGAGTCTTGTTCTCAGAGATAGCCTCCGCCAAGTCGCCTGTGTTGAAATTGAGCATCTGGCTACGTACACGGAGATGCTCGATGCTCTCGTTCGTGCGAAGGCCGATGAGTGCCTTGGAAAATTCTCGGCCTAGTTTACCTTCATCCAGTTTGGAGTCAAACCCTGAGATGTCGAGGAAGCGAACTGTAAAGTTGGTCGCAAAGAAGTCTGCAATGGCTTGGCACGCAGTACCGCTGGCAGCATCAGGCGTAGAGGTTCCTGCCAGATTGAGACACTGGATCGATTGATTCACGGTCAGGGCTCGAAGGAGTTTGATGTAGTTCGTTTCTTGCGCAAACTCGATCATCTGAGCGACCAGACACCATGGACCATACCCTTCGGCAATGGCCTTGCAGAGGTCATCTATTCCCTCGTCCATTCGACTGCCACTGAGATGAACCTCGACTTGCCTGGCTTGCCCCATGGCGTAGAACAACTGGGCAATTTGCGTACCAGTAAGGCCGCTGTTGTTGAGACGCATGACTTGAAGATAATGAGATCTTCCCATGCTCAAATAATTGGCCAATGCGTCAACAGTGGCAGTGTTCAACTATATAGAGTGTTAGTCTAAGGAACGATGGGAGAAGGAAAAATTCTTTTCTCTGGTGGATTGGGTGAAGCTTGCATACCATGATACCAGAGAGGTCGAGTTCCTGCAGTTCCCACTCATGCATGGTCATCTCATCGAATAAGGAGTCCTCGGACGAAATTCGAGTATTACCCGCAATCTTGAGCTTAGATAGTCTGCTCATTCCACTAAGGGTGCTCTGAATCGTCTCAAATCGCACGACGCCATGGTTGTTCGAGGTGTCGATCCATTCTAGAGAATTAGCTTGACCTGCGAGGCTCATCCACAGTTTCGATAACCCGGCGTCACCCAGGGAGCATTTTGACAAGTCTAGTCGACGGATGTGAATTTGATCCAGCGCCAGAAGATTGGCTTCGCATCATGTTAGCTCTTGTGGCATTGCTTGGGCACCAAGGAGCTGTAAACATACCTAGTTCGTCCAGGTCGGTGGACGACAATGGATTGCCGGACAAAGAGAGACTGTTGCAAACGCACAATTGACGCCTAATCAGTTCCAGGAAAGGTTGTAGAAGTTCAGAGGTCGTCTTGCTTAGATTGCTCAGGTCATGCTGGAACCGACTGAGCCTATTACTTTTGACGGTAAGACCCAGAACATCAGACATATCAAGGCTACGAATCGATTCGGAGGCAAATAAGAGCGCGTGGATTTCTTGTCCTAGAATCGTGGACTGAAGCAAGATCTCGTGATGATCTTCCGAAATTGTCACCCCTGAAAACGAGTCAGTACAAGTAATTTCCGCTAGTTTGGAACTGATCAGTCCGTTGTTCGATTATCATACCGTTCAAAGACTTGTAGGCCAGAGAATCTCCGTATTGTGCTTTATCGTTTCTACCCGCGAGGGGTGACAGATCCACTCCACGAAATGAGATAGCCTTGAAAAAGCTATTGTAGCGCAAGGCTCGGAAGACAGCGAGCAGCTGCAGCGGAGCATATGTTTTACCATCTGGGGGCAGCAATCGAAATGCGGGTTGAGGTGGAGGGCTCCAATCGATCGTCCAGTTTGGTACTGGAACCTGAAAAGCGGCGCAATATGCTTCCAAACTGCGCTTCAGCCCACCAAGATCATTTCCTGACGTGAGCTGCAGAGGTGGAGGCAAGCCCTTGATGTCGAAAATGACTTGTTGGAAATGTTGTGGCCACATCGGCTTGAGGATACGATCGGCTTTAGTCAGGGTCTCAATGATTCGGCGATACTGGGAACTAGCCAGATCGATTCTCGTCTCACGGCTAAATGGTGATCTGCGCAAGTTAGTAAGCCGAATGGCTGTGTGCGAGATTCGTGACTGTTACGTACCGGAAACACATTACAAATCTGTGCTCATGAGAAGCCACAGAGGCTCTGAAACGAGTCAGAGTAACAGTGCCATAAGAAATTGCTTTCACTCGCAGGTCCCCAGGGGCAGTAAAGTGGTCGGCTTTGAGCACTTCGACGAAATGGCACATGCATGGCCCGATGATGAGGTAAAAGGACGATATGTCGGTGTTATCGGGGGCTTCTTCCGCACCCACGCTTCTCTGGCCGAAAACTCTTCTTGCCACGGGGAATATTATGCTTTGATGACCGGCATCAGCAGAGCCCTCTGCAGATCGAACTATGTGGTCGATGCGACTTCTCAAATTATCTGAAATCAAGGAACTGGTGGAGACCTGTCTCAACCTTGCTCTGCATGCTCGATGAATGGAAGCCAGCCAGATATCTCGCTCCTTGGATAATGAGAAATGAAGATGTGCTTTAGAATAAGCCAGCCGGGGCCATGGTGAAAACCACCAAATCTCGATGCCTGATCGGTTGCCAGCGCTGTCGTCATTAAAGGCGGCTACGACGGATCGCAAGGGAATCTCCAGTTTCACGTCGCTTGAGGAGACTTTGCTGGGAGTCGGATGAGACGGAACTGTGTTGTCGGTGTGAGGGCTTGGCTGATTGAGCTGCGGAAATGCAGCTCTGGCTGCATCACCGCTGCTGAATCTAACGAGAACCTGGTCGGCAAGGACGAGATACTCGGATCGAGCTTTCAGGAGCGAAATATCAGCCTTCAGAGGGCCGCAGTGCTGCACTTCCATAGCTGAGTAAGGTTGCAATTGATCAACTGGGCTGCCCGGACGGTCCGAAGCTGGTGAATGTGTAGAAACCCGCCTCTGGAGTCTGTCCAACATGGACGAAGAAGAGGAGGATGGCGTTTTCTGTAACCGCCTGGTAGAATTGCTCCGAGTTGTGCCAGTGGTCGTTGAGTCCATGGAAGAGCTGCTGAGGGATCGCAATGCTCGGGTCAAGACTCGCGGTGCCTTGATCTCGATTGGAGTCGTGGAAGCATCGTGGTGCATTGTTGCTGAAGTGCTCAGGGCAAGTCCCGAGGAAGACCGCCGCTTCCACCTTTCAACGTTCATTTTCGATGAACTGTATGTTTCAGTGAGACGAAGGTTTTGTCTTGTGGTCGTGGCTGTATCGCGACTTCAGCCAAGCTGCATCGACAATCCGTTTTAGCAGACCATGGCCGGGCAATGCAAGATCAAGTCAATTGATGTGAGCAACCGGTGATAAGACAAACTGCACCTGGGGAAGCACAATGAGAGTGCTCAGCAGCACGGACTCGGCGGATGACGTTGGGCTGGGTAGCTGGGTAGCTGTAGAAGATGATGTCTCAGCCACAAGCTGTGTCTTGGAATTTGGACAGGCTGCCCACGGTACGGATCCTGGGCACAATCCAGCCGTTACTCCCGCATCCGTCACTGAGGAAACAAAACCAGGAGAAAGTGCTCTGTCTATCTCCAATGAGCCCTTTTCGGGGAATTCCTGTCCGTCACGGGGGACGTTTTTGCGAGAGTGTGCACGTTGCAAGACCGGCTGCGGCGTACGCAATGGCTTTTGGCAGACGCCAGATACCAAATGCGCGGGGAGCTCCTCGACACAGAAAAGGGAAGCTGTTAGCGCTGGGCTTGGTTTCCGGAAGCTCTTGCCAGCCAAGGAGCACAAGTCTCGTAGAAATTGGTGAATTTGCGAGGGTGGGTGGTAGCCGGGCCAAAGTCAAGCGATTACACACTTCATCGACTCGATCGTCAAGCGATAGGCAATCTATGACCTGCAAGATCTGCCGCTATCGCCGAGAAACGTCGTGCAGTACACTCAAAAGAACGAATAATACACTGTCAGAGGTGACGAAGCAGGATCGGCTCACACAGCGACACTTGTTTTGTTTTTTAAGAGTGGGAAATCTGGAAGAAAAGCCAAGATGGAAATCAGACTGCAGACAGAGAAGAGAAGTCGGGGCAAGCTTTCTGTAAGGGCTGGTGATTTGGATTGATGGATCCTGGATCCTAATCTGTGGAATCGGAAAGGCGGAATCGATGTGGGATCAACAAAACTCTAAACTTTTCCGTCCAGGGCGTATTTCGCGCACAATGAAGCCAGTCAGTGTTGCTACACAGCGCCGGCGATGACGATTTGCTGCACGCGCCGCTGAGAGGCCGATGAGGATCGAGGTTTGGTCGAAAATGCAACACAGGCTTGTTGGCGGTGTGTTCGTTCCCCCAATGGCAAGCTGGCGATAATCCAATGGCTGTTTTCTGGCTTGATGCTGAAGAAAAACGCCGCCCGTCGGTGAGGATGTGGTCGATGTCCTGACAAAGAATGACGACGACGCTACTCGACGGGAGAGAGGCAGAGGGAAAACGGGGGGAACTAACAGCAAGTGTCATGGCATGACATGGCAAAGAAGATAAATACGGTTTTCTTGGCCCAAATGCTCCTCCATCCATGGCATGGGTTCAGGTAGCTACAGTATGTACAAAGTACTAGGCAAAGGCTCCCCGGGCCAGGACCAGGACCAGGACCAAGATAGTAAACCCAATCTAGCTGGCGCGAGCTGTAGGCGGCCCAGCCTCGTCCGGGGCATCTTTCCCATCCTCCAAGCGCTGCCCTGTGTCCAACCTTGCTGACCCTGCATTGCGTCACGCCATGGGCCAGGGTGGGATCCGGAGATGGAGACATGTCAATGTCATGGATGGGAGGCAGATGTAATAGGTAGGATATGCATACATAGGCATCCAGCAGTGGGCAGCGGGCAGTGGGCAGGCTGATGGGCCATGGACACTGCCAAGCGCGACAACAGCTTGACAGGGATTATTGTGCATCGACAGCCGTGATGTCGGAGCCCATGTCGCCAACGCGCGAGAAGAGGGGCTTTATGGGAAACTAAGTGGAGAATTGACGACAACGACAGACCGGCCAAGAGTGAGAGGATAGATGTTCAGCAATAAACCGTCCAATGTATGATTCTGAAGGCGCAAATGGGCCGATAGCACCGCACGGCGAGAGCGGAAAGCTTCTCTGCTGCAGCGACCAGTGTCCAAGTCGTGGTGGAGTTGAAAGACCAAACGGATCGCAGATGTGGTGGTGATGGTGTTGAGCTTGAGCATATTATCTTGGGGGCCAGGCTGTCCATGCGAGGTACTGGCTCGATTAGATCCGAACGAAGTAGTAGTCAAACACATCGTCGCAGCTTGGCGGCGTGGACCTTTTGATCTTTATTTTCCGTCTCTCCTTCCTCAAGATTTTCCTTAGGAAGTGCAACTGTAGATACTGGCGCGACCATGGCTGAAGATACCAAAGCGTGGTCACAAGTGCCTGATGCTTCTCGTTCCACAGCTCTCTTATCTCTAACACCCCTTAGATCTCGCACATTCTTGTCCGAGTTCAGCCAAACACCACAAAACCATTCCGCGCAATACATACACTCCAATCCCTGTTTTATTTTACACGAGTACAAGACTACGGGGGTACCCTACTAACTAAAAAAGAAATTATAAAATAATATAATTATAAAATAAACTTATATATAAATAAATATTTTTATAAATATTTTTATATAAATTGTTACAGACTCGAGCTGCAAGCTCAGGTCTATACAGTTGACTAAGGGGGGCACAGCCCGAAGAATACCCACATCCTCACTAGGCCTAGATCAGGCCCAAACCAAAGCTTCATAGCCCCCTTTTCTCCTTCTTTATAATTATAGATATTATTATTAACGCTAGCTCACAAAAGCTACTAGGCCAGTCCATTACATAAATATATTTTATATATATATTATATACTTTTAGTAGTACAATCTAGTGGTATTGCGTGGCGCTGCGTGGCGTAGGTTCCCCGTGTAAAATAATACAGGGAGTGATGTGTACACACACGGGACGAAACAGCCCGGCGGGCGTCTGGAGCTAGTGCGCTAGTCAACCTTAGCCTCGCATCACTTTGGCAGAACAAAGCAGACCAATCATTATCCCCATGTCGGCCAGGCGGCTTTGCATGGGAATGTGCAGGCCACCATGGTAGTGTTGCCTCCTCTTCTACACATGTCGACGATGTATTCTTGGTAGCGTGGAACAGCTTCAATTGCGAGAGGCGCAACTTTTGTTCACAAATTGACATCTTGCTGCAATCTCTTACTCCTCAAACCACTTAAATTGAAGCGAGGTGCTTGCTTCTGCGCAGCAGGAACTGGAAGGATTGAGGGCCTCCGTTTCACGTCAGTATGGAGCAGATTTGTGGAGTTTCATGGGGAATTCGTCTGCCCAAAACCCTCCATCTTGCTACCAATACGGCAAGGTAGACTGCCGAAAAGTCTCTTTACTATGCCTTTTTGCCAATGTCTCCCAAGCGCCACTCGGACATATTCGTCATCCTCGACTAAATGGAGCTCTAAGTTCTTGCCTTTACGATTTTATGACCATTCCAACAACCAAATCTGACTCGTTACGCTCATCGCCGACAAAGCTCGGCAATGCTTCGTCGAATGCTCAATCGGTTGCGACCTACAGCTAGAGTCGCAACGAGACAAGCAGAGATTTTGGACTATGGGGTTTTGGCTTGCCGAATTTAGTTTCCGGGCATTTGACTGCGTGTGCGTGAGACTAGTTCTGGAGAGCAATTCTCCACCTGAGACTTGGGCTTTGATTGATAAAGAAACCACCGGGCAAGGTCGGTCGTCTTGGCAAAAGTGTCCCCGTATCATGTGGCATATGATGTTAACCAGAAGCATGACATACGATAAATCGCGTGAATGGCAAAGCAACTTGAACGATGCCAGGCAATATTACGTCGTTTCCCATGGAACCGGCAACTTAGCGTGGCCTCGGCGACAATCAAACCTGCGAACCATTGTTTTAGTCTCGAACGATATGCACGGAAGGGAAAAAAGCGATACGAGACAGTGTGAGTGGGCTGGGGGACAACCCGCATCTACTATCCTCCTGCGCGCAGTCGTCTTGCGCATGTGGTCCAATTCGTATTAATATAGAGCATTGAGACGCCAGCGTCGAGCTTAGCCTGGGTTACGAGACCAGCCTGCCATCATTACCTCGTTTCCTTTAAAATCGGCTGACCATCGCCGGCGCTCTTTGTGCGCGCGGACATCGCGGCTGGAACAATGAAGGGCCCCGAGGCAGAATGGTCGACAAGAAGCGCGAAAACGTGGCCAGATTCACAGATCCACCACGAAATGCGATGGTGCAGGAAGTTGTCGATTCCCATGGAACGCAGAAACTGCATCATGTCCAACGGGGCTAAGCGTGGGAACGACGGGTCGAGCCTAGACCTCGAGAGCCTCTTCTGGGTCTCTGGGTATGGAGCCAGAATCGGCTCACGATAACAAGAATAGCGCCATGGGTCCTGGTCCTGTCTGTAGGTCACAGCTGCATCCGTAACCCACCAGGCCAAACTGCCCACAGCCCACCGCCCAAAGCCCGCAACCCACAGCGAGCTGCTTCCGTCTGCAATCCAGATGAACCAGTTATGACGTCGATCGCCGTCCCCAGCTATTCCCGGAGATTCGTTCCGCCGCCGTCCTAGCTCACAGCCATAAGTGAGATCAACAGCCACGGCCACGACTCACCAGCCACATGTCGGCCCGGCCAGATCGAAGTGCCCTGCTGGTTCAGGAGCAACCAGCCACCTAAGGATGGTGTTCACAGGAGCTCTCGACCACAAAAGCACCGGCAGTCAGGTGCCTGTGTCGGGCGCCATCAGGGCCAAACCAGCCCTGGCACGGCCTCCGGAGCGCTGTGCCGAGGATCGGGCACCTGCACAGGCATATGCTTTATGCTTTATGCTCTACTCCTGCTACGTACAGCAAGCTCCCAGCACCGGCCAGCGCCAGCCAGCAACAGAGCCCTGCTTCAGCCCGGGGGCTGGCCACTCAGCGTTGCGTTCTGTCGCAACCTTCCGACCTGGGCCCAACGGCATTACTGGATTCTCCGAGTCGCAACTGCCACCACGCATCATGCGAGCGACATCACGGCCAGCTGGCGGGCTCTTGTCACGATAATTCACTCTTCAACTCGCCCGCAACCATTCTCGTAAGTAGTCTCCCCCGGTCTGCGCCTTTGACGTCCTGTCATCTGCTTTGGCAGAAGGACAATTCCAGCCCAAAGAGCACATTTGGCTTTGCTCAATTGCTCGCCCCCCTTTTTTCCTTCGCGTCCCCGTCCTCGGCGGTGGTGGTGTTGAGCCGACCCCAGCAGCTAACCTTGGATTTTTGAGGTGGGGATTTTAAGAGTCCAACATCACGCACAATGGCTTCCAATATTGAGAATTCCTGGACATCGCGCCACTATATCGACTATGTCTACGTTCCAGCCGTGCTCTTAGTCGTTGGCACTCTGATTGTCAAGAAGGAATGGGCTCCGTATTCGGCCCTCCTGGCCCTTGGGCTCGGCGCCTACAACTTCTGGAACTTCCGTGAGTACTGGGCAACTCAACAAAATGAGCAACGACGCAATGCATTACTAACTTTTTTTGCGCCACAGAGATCAAGAAGGTCTTGAAGCCAGACATTTTTCAGGAGTTTGAGCTCCAGGAGAAGACTGTCATTTCTCACAATGTCGCCATGTAAGTTGAGATCCATTTCGAATTGATGTGCAAGTCAAAAAAAAATATCATGGGGCTCCCCACCATGAACCACTTGGTGTTGTAGCCTCCCATATCAGCATATCAATGCACAATTTCCACGACGATGTTCATGCACTGATACGAACTTTTTTTCTGTCATGAAATAGCTACCGCTTCAAGCTTCCCTCGTCCAACTCCATTCTCGGTCTCCCCATCGGTCAACACATCTCGATCGGCGCTCCTCTGAAGCAGCCCGATGGCACCACCAAGGAGATTGTCCGCTCGTACACCCCCATCTCTGGCGACCACCAGCCCGGCCACTTCGACCTCCTGATCAAGTCGTACCCCCAGGGCAATATCTCCAAGCACATGGCATCCCTCATTGTCGGACAGACCATTCGAGTCCGCGGTCCTAAGGGTGCCTTCGTCTACACTCCCAACATGGTCCGCCACTTCGGCATGATTGCAGGCGGCACGGGTATTAACCCCATGCTCCAGATCATCCGCGCTATCGTTCGTGGCCGTGCCAGCGGCGACAAGACCCAGGTTGACCTCATCTTCGCCAACGTCACCCCCCAGGACATTCTGCTCAAGGAAGATCTCGATACTCTCACTAAGGACAGCGGCATCCGTGTCCACTATGTTCTGGACAACCCGCCTGAGGGCTGGACTGGAGGCGTTGGCTACGTCACCGGCGACATGATTACCGTATGTACCCAATTTCCCGTGGGAAGGCATTAACTAATATTGTTTTTTTTTTTGTAGAAATGGTTGCCCAAGCCCGCCGACGACGTCAAGGTTCTCCTTTGCGGTCCTCCTCCCATGATTAGCGGCCTGAAGAAGACGACCGAAGCCCTTGGATACAAGAAGGCCCGCCCTGTCAGCAAGCTGGAGGACCAGGTCTTTGCTTTCTAAGTGGTGGTTAGAAACGAGCTACTTGGCAACTGCTTAATAGCAGCTCGCCATCTCGTAGACTCTTTTTTTTCTCGTGGAAATTTAACTTGCAGAATTGCAAATGTAGTTGTCTGGGATGAGCGTCAGGACACTACCATATAAGGGTACTAGATGGAATCATCTTTGATCTACTTCATGGCGTAGTATCAACATGATCGACACGGCGTGAGAGAATACGTGTAGTCGGGCTAGAGCAAATAAAAATTAGTACTGTTCCATGCTACATGAGTGCTTTACACAGAGCCATATCGATGTCAAGGTCTCAACAACGAGGAATTTGGTGATGAACTCCATTTTCATTGTATACCTGCTTCTCCATGCGCAAAAGTCCACCAAAGTAGTATACATTCAATTTCCACTCAAAACGTCTATTTTATATCCCCCAGTTGGAATCAAACTCCCCTCATCAAACACCTCATTCTTCATCGTCGCTCTCCACGACACGCCCACGACGAGCCCGAGCCCGCCGTCCCGCATCTTCATCTTCATCCCCATCCTCATCACCCCCCGCATTATCACCATCCTCATCATCCACATCCATCTTACCAGCCGCGCCATCCTCATCGTCCCCTTCTGAGCGAGGCGTTCCATCCCGCTTGAGATTCCTCTCAGCTCGCTCCAACGCGTCGTCGTCGTCATCATTACCTTCCTCGTCGCTATCGACCACGATCTCAGCAGACTTGAACTTGGAAGACTCCTTCTTTGTGAGACGACGCCGCTTCTTCGTATGAGTCTCCTCTTCTGAATCCTCGTCGTCGTCCCGCTCGGCCTTCTTCTTCTTGGGCGTCTTCTTGGGTCGGCCTTCTCCTGCGGGACGAGCAGCAGGCTTGCGCTTGCGCTTGACCTTCTCGCCTGTTTCCGAGTCCGTTGTCATCTCGGCTTCTTGTCTCTGGCGCTCCTCCTCGGCTCTTTGCTCGGCCAGCGCTCTGTCTCTGGCGGCGATGGCTTCTCTTTCCTTGCGGATCTTTTCTTGACGCTCGCGCTCCTTCTCCAGGACTGCTTGGCGCTCTGCGTCGCGGCGCTTGAGCTCCGCGTCGCGCTGCTCCTTGGCGGCTTGGATCTTCTCCTTGTTCTTCTCCTCCCACTCTTTTTGCTTGCCGATGGCTCGCTCGAGCTGTTTTCGCAGGGTGTTGCGCGCCATGTTGGCACGCTGCTCGATGTCGTGCTTGGGGTAGGGGGGTTGGGGGAGGGTGGCGATGTTGTCGAGGGACTCGATGGCGGCTTCGAGGCCCCCGGCTGCTTTCTCTAGTTGCTCGGACGTGCGTCTGTTCTCTGGCAGGTTCTGGATCATGGTGACGAGCTGGATTTGCACAAACGCGACGTTGAACTTGTTGAATACTTGATCAGGAGCAACTTCGAGAGCCTGCGGCCGGTTAGTATTGCCAGTTCATACACCACTCTTAAACATATCATGTTCAACATACGTTTTGCGCACACTCAAGCGCTTTGTTGTAGTGGTCGATATCCTTCTCCGATCGACCCCTGTTCAACCATGTGCGCCCCAAGCATGAGAGAATGTTTTGATCGTTCGCCTTGCCTTCCTTAGAAAGAGCGATTTCGTAATGCTCAATTGCTTTGGAGTACTGCTTGAGCTCGGCATAGACGTGTCCCAAGTTGACATATACGTGGAAGTCTCTCACTGTTTCTCGAACCTTATTAAAGATTGAGAGACCTGTCTTGTAATCTTTCTTGTCCTCCACCAGAGCAATGGCGACACCCTGAGCGGCATATGCATTTTTGGGGTCGAGAGAGAGAGCCTTCTCGAAGAACTCAACAGCTTTTCCATATATAACGCTTCGCTTTTGCTTGTCCTGATCGGTCTCGCGGCGCATCTCTCGGGCTTGCAGCAGATACAGGTTGCCCATGCCGATGAGAGCATATCGGTCATGCTTGTCGTAGTTTTGCAGGGTGTGCTTGTAGTGACGGAACTCGGGGTCTTCTGCGATGTTGGCAGGTCGTTTCCTAGAATGAACCTTGCCTTGATACCATCCGTAGAGAGCTCGAACTTCCAAATCACTTGTGTTTTCTTGATACAGCTTGGCAACAGCATCCGGTCCTTCCTTATTAGGGAACTTCCGGAGCTTGATGTATGCCAGTCTGGTGCGAGCATCAGTGTAGTCGTCATGGCGAGCAAGCAAACCTTCGTACACCTCAATAGCCTTATCTGTCAGTCCTCTCGACTCGTAGCTTCGGCCCAGGTTGAAGCTGATAGTTGAGACCAGGGCATCTGTGTCCATGGTGGGATCCTTCTCTCCGATTCTCATGCACGCGCTCAGAGCCGCCTCGAACATTTCACTGGCCTGCTCGTGTTTCTCGGCCTGGGAATGGAAACAGCCGATGTTGTTGAGTAGCTGTGGTTGAAGGAACTTTCTCAACGCCGCTTGCGTTCCAGCTTCGTCAGACGTTTCTGTTGGTCGCTCAGAAGCTGGAATCTGGTCCAGCTCAAGCTGTTCGACTTGTTGAAGGCACTGAAGGGCCTTTTCGGGGTGCTCGGACTCATATAATCTTGCCAGGTTCAAAAGAACAGATGCATCTGGGGCAATTGTTCTCTTTGGATCTTTCCAAGCATTTCGAACTCCTTCAAGGTATCCTACTGCCTTCTTCAGCTCGGCTGACCTATCCTCCTTGCTGTCGGTTTTCTGGCTTGCGAATATCTCCTCTACGTACAATGTTCCCAAGAGGATCATCGCTTCATGGTTCTTCGATTGCTGAATAATTTTCTCCAGGCGAAGCTTAGCCTCACCGAGATCGTTCTTTAGGACGGAAAGCTGCGCCACACCAAACTTGGCTGGCAAGTAGCCTGTATCAGTGCCACCGCGGGCATCATCAGCGCGGCGGTAGTAGTCGCTTGCTTTCTCTGTGTCTCCGTTGTAGTGCGCTTTGCGGGCGAGAAGGTACCAGCCATCACTGGCAATTGAATTGACATCGGTATACTGAATGGCTTTATGCGCGAGCTTCTCGGCATTGTCCCATGACTTTCGAGACAAAAAATAGCCAGCGAAAGTAGAGCAAGTGATCGGGACGTCCTTGTCCAACTTGAACGACTTTTGAGTGTACTCCGTCATAGCCTTTCGATAGAGCTTCAGGAAGTCATCACTGTCAACCGGTACGTGCCCGCTGGCATCAAGGTAGAACAAGCCCAGCAGAATGTTGGCGACCTTGGACTCCGGGCTGATCTCCAAGCTTCTCTCCCAAGCGACCTTGGCATCCTCCTTGAACCCGAGCTGCCAAAAGCAGCATCCAATACCAATGCGAGGGTCCGGATCCACGAGATCAGGCATCTTTTGAAGCACATCCTGATACGTCGTAAGGGCATCCGGGTACTTGTGCATGGAAAAGTATGCTCGTGTCTTGCCCATGAGGGCCAACATGTTCTTGCCTTGTGAGACTCGCAGCGCATCGTCGAAGGACTTGACGGCAGTCTTGAGCAGTTCGTTCTTCTCGGAACCGATGCCTCCCGCTGTCTTTGAGGGGGCTTGCAGCGAAGCGCGCAACAAAAGCAACACACCGCGGGCCAGGAAAATCGGTGGGAACGAGGGATTGAGTCGAGCAGCGTCGTTCAAGGAAGAAGTCGCCAGTTGGAGATAGTACTCCTTTGTCTTCGCTTCGGACACTCTAACTCCATCAGGTGCGACACGGGGAGCTTCGCGACTTTTCCACAGATACATCCAACACAAGCAGCAAATCATGCTGACTTTATCGCGCGGGTTGCTCGCATTGCCTTGAATGGCGCCGCTGCCTCGCAGAAGCATTTCAATTGCATGATCAATCTTCTTTTGTTTCGCATATGCCAGAGCAACCGTCATCCAGTATGTTTTTGCGGCCTGTTCATTTTCGAAGAGTGTGCAAAGCTCGGTAGGGTCGTCTAACAAGTCTTCCAGGTCGATCTCGACGGCTTCTTCTTCTTGGTCGCCATGCACAGGGATGTCGATGGCCGAGGGGATATCGGAAAATCGAGTACTGACTGGACCGGGAAGGGTATCGCCATTTGTGACCCCGTTCGTCGTCCCATTCGCAATGGCTGCCATCGTGACTGGTGATGTACTTTGTCGAGACCAATCGATGTGAGGAAAGCGTTGATGAACGCGTCTCGTTTCAGCTAAAGATGCGCCACAAGTGATCGAGATGCGCGGACCACCAGTCGCCTTTAATAGCCAGATGACATATCAGCAAATACACTCGATGAGGCCGCGAGACGAGCGCAAAAGGGAGTGGTGCAAATTGGGCGAGGCGACTGTCACTGCAAGATCGTGGTGTTCAACTGGAAATCTCACAAAAACCATTGGCGACTTATTTGATTGGTCCGTGCGCCACCACCCCTACGAAAGAACCCCATGGCACAGGAACCTCCCAGTCTTGTTCTACCAACATCAAGGGATATCGTGTTGGCTATTTATCATTGAAGTTGAAGAAGAAGAGAAAAACATCATTCGCATCAAGATGTATTTTTTATATGGCCCATATCGACTATCAAACACCATGTCAACCCTTTGAGCGACTTCGGTTAGGCGGTTCGCATGTTGAATGCACCTCCCATCCTTGTCACCATAAATGTTGCCAAACACTAAATGCTATTATACTGTGATAGTGCATCATTTAACACATGCTTCTTCTCTAAGCAACCTTGGCCCAGCATTCAGCAGAATCCGGGAGGCCGAACTGCTTGAGACCAATGCAACCTCCCTCGACCATGTTAATGGGAACTGCATGTCCAGGGGGGCCGCCGCAAGCAGGGCCGCTGTCCGTCGCGAATTAGCTTCGTTCACAATCAGTACTGTTGAATCGTGAAACTTACCGGTGCAGCAAGCATTCTACAGGTTGATTGAAATTCATGGACCTATGAGCGGACAAGATTAGCCATCTTGGCTGCGCCACGTTGAGAGGTAGGACGAAGCATCGCCGTACTGTGCTTTCGAAACATCAATGCAAAGCCGATCATAGATCTGGTCTTTGGTTGGAACTTTGCATTCCATATCGGGGGACAGAGATCCCTTAAGTAACAGTGTTAGATTATTGTCATTACGTTACGCGTTTTGATTATACGCACGATGACGAGGCTGTCTGCCGCAGCCACAGCGACGGTGGCGAGAAGAACGGAGGAAACGGTCAGCTTCATGATGAAATTGATTTTCAGAACAAGAAGAAATCTGTGAGTTGAGTGTCGAGTACTATTTACCGGATTGTCTATTGTTTAGTGCTGAATGATAGAGGAGCCGCACTTCATCTTTCTTATATAGTTCGGTGAGCCCTGTCTTGTGGTGTTTTCGGATCGCAATAAATTTTTCATCTGGATAAATCCTCAATGACTGCACGAGCTACACCTGAGCGTATATCCACTCGAGATAAGGGACAAGTCAAAAGCTCCTTGTCGTTGAACTTGCTCAGTGACAAGGCTAGGAGAAGCGATGCAGTTCCGTAGTCTCGGGGCCTATCTCGGAGTGTCAATGAGGTGATGCTATCTAGAGGTGGCGGGCCATCGCTTCTCTGGAGTTCGTACATTTAATACTATTGGTTCGGTACGGGAAATTCTGCCGCGGGTGGAGGAAACATCACGGGAACCCACTCAATTCCTTACTATCCATCCAAAGGCATCTTCCGAACAATAACTTCGGAGAATTCGCTGCGTCGAATGATTTGGGATATAAACGTGCCCTTGTCTTGGTCGTTTTTCTGGTCCACTTGCCGTGTTTCCGACCAAATAGCCGGAACAACATAGTAAATGAGCCGCTGCCGATTCCGCAATGCGTAGACTGCAGATTCTAGGTTTATATGATCAAGGTCTCCGAGGTCATAACAGCCAAGTGAGCAGATTCTTGTGTCCCTCAATGATAAGAATTGTCAAGAGTGGAGTAGAACATTGGTTTAGATGGCTTCTTGCGGATGTCTGGCCATGTTGTAGATTTTCCTGGAAAAAATCACAAGAGCGCTCAGTCCAAGGTTTAGTGTGGTCAAACCTCGGCATCAACAACCTAGGTACCCAGGTACTGAGGTTTTCTCCTCCACAATGAAATAAAGTGTCGATAACTATTTGACTGTCTACTCCCTGACAAGAATAGGTGGAAAGGCATGTAGATATTTCAATATCCGGGATGGCAAGCATCATTACTCTTTTCACATGCAAGGGTGATTGATTCATAAGGGTTCACTTCACCAAACGGTGCATCGTTCTGGACCCAACTTGAGCACGATCAAACAGCTGCGATTTGGCAACCAGCTGCGTACAGCTGAATCTAGGCACACGATGAGAAAACACTTTCGCAGCTGTGAATGTAGCCACGCGTTATTGAAAACACAGCCTCTTGTGAATTTTGCCTTCGGCCCTTTGCACTTCTCATACTTGTCCAGTAGTTCCCTTGCGAAGACATGAGTCATCTGAAATAGCGGGAGGCATTTTGCAATGAACTCATCCTTGATTTACCCCAGCCAGCGTGATAACAGCTGCATTGGATGGCATTGTCTCACCCCAGCAGAGCAGTTCGGAGTGATTTTCAGCTCCGTTGTCGTGTTTCTTGTTGTTTCTTTGGTCTACATGTATTGCTTAGGCAGGGCAGTAACGTATCACAGATCTCGGGAGTGTGTCGAGTTATCTCGGCGAAGCAATTCACAATCAACTCACGGCCGTATTGCTACCAGTGCGCATCTTGTAGTGCCCGCGCAACAACACGCGGCCGGTACGCTGTTTGTACCTGCTGGTAACAATCAAATCGCAACTGTACTTGCACAACCATACGCGACTCCCATCTTCTATTACAGCACACCTCCTGTCACATCGAGGAATCAGCAGCAAGGCGCCGACTCCATGTACGGCGTTCAACACCCGGCATGTGCCTTACGGGAAGAGACCGACCAGCATGAGCGTCGCAGAGGAGCAGGCGGCGAGAAAGCAACAAAAAAGCCTCAGGGAAACTCTCCCGGTTGGCGGCAACTCGTCAACAGGGTACTTCGACTTCCCTTGGGCAAAGCACATACAGTCTATAGCGACTCGCGCCCTGCGAGTCCAACGGCCGATCAATGTGCGTATAATTCTCAAGGAGCTGGCTCATAAGAATGCCTTCCTAAAGCTTGAGCAGATAATACCGAAGGAAGACACATCAGAGACCTTTCCATGGAGATTACACCAGAAGATAGCGGATATGGCGAAGCAGAGACTGATTCCATTGCAACGAATGTCGCGACGGTTCACAGTGACGACTTTCAAATGCTAGGTCTACCATCCTCCATAAATCTCTCAGACGGTATGGCATTTTCATTGCGAAATCTACAATTGAGACGACTACTCACGAAATCGACAGGGATCGAAGGGAAGAACTCGATGCATCCCTACCAGAGCCATTATATACCTTCGACTTCATCTGTTCATAAGGTTACAAAGCCTATAACAGAGCATCAGGAATCGAGCAAATCTTGAAGTTTCGGTGTCAACTTTGACGGATAGTAGTAGTGAAGTTCGAGGATTGTACGGGCAGGTGGAGCCTCACTACGATCTGATTGAGCATGCGTGAAGGCTGGACTGGTACAGAAGACGAACGTAGCAGATTGTGGAAGAAATGTTATGGCCCCATTACGTGAATGTAATAACTCAGGCGCTATGCAGTCAGTTTGATGTTAAACGTGTCGCATCACACGTAGCTCGAGGCATTGATGCCGATTGTCTGTTCATCCCAGGGTTTGGGGTGCAAAGCATCGAGGAATTGCGAAGATGGCTGCGCCTTATCAAGCCTAGGTCGCCTGAATTGAGGGATGGGTGTCATAGTAGTATCGGATATATATGCCAGGATTTATATGAAGAGTCGTGCTTGTTCCATCGGGGTCAGTCTATCAGTCTTGGTCCCCTTTTTCATGCGTTTGTCATAAGCTCTTCGATTTGAGTTGCATCTCGCTTCATTGATGCGTGGCTGACGTGGTGGTCCGTGCACGGAGGACCTTCGTCATCGCCTCAGTCTGCAGCTGGCGCGAGCCGTCAAGTCCCAAGTCCAGCAGTGTAGCCACTCCACTAGAGCTCCTGCCCCCGCCAGCCGCACCAAGATTCCCTGGTCTTAGGCAGCCGATTAGTGCAAAGCCCGCCATCACTTGCGTACCGCAGTGCCGTCACCACCACCACAGTCTGGTCGATCCGGAGCTGCCCACGTCGCTCACTCTTGCCCGTCCCCATACCCCACGGCCACCTGGACTTGCCATTTAGCTTCACTCGAGAGCCTCTTTCATTCAGGCGACTTATGTCTCACGTCGAATACCCAGGCTTTCACTCGAGAATGGCGATAGGCTTCATCAATTCCTGCGACCCTTAGTCAATGTGAATAAGCTTGTCAGCCTCCACCAGCTGCGCCATATCCACCTTCCCCGCGACAGCCGTCCACGGCTGCATTCCCTAATCATTCGTGACCTCTTCTTCTTCGCGCCACCAGGAGGCCACCCTTGACTGCCACTTCGACGTCCTGTTTCGCGGACAGTTTTGGCACAATGTGGAACGACGAGGACAATAATCCCTACGGGACGAGCTTCGACCGTCGCGACTCACAGACATCGTCCTCAATAAATCCGACGTCACCGACCTCGCGAGATTGTGAGTTGTACCACCGGTTGAACGCTTCCGTCGCGATACCACGAAATTTTTCGATGAAGCTTTCAATCATCATAGCATGATTTACATATCTCTGGAACTGCGCTTACATATCTCGCTCTAGATCGATCTTTCGACGCTCCTCGTACGCCGACGTCAGGCAGCGAGGATGACGAGCCCGCTTTCGGCCAAGTCTCGGCTACAACACATGGCGATACTCATCAGAATGCTGAAATACAAGAAGAACTTCCTCAGAGACGAAAGCCTGGAGGCTATAAAAGCCGTGTAGAGCAGATTCTATATGAGAATCCCGATATGCCCATCATTATTATTGAAGCTGGAAAGAGTTTGGAAAGTGGAGGACGATACATTGTTTATACCATTCGGACTGGGGTACGAATCCCGAGTGGCATAAGAAGAGGATCATGCTGACCCAGGTAATAGGACTTAGAAGTTCGACGACGATACTCCGAATTTGCCTCGCTCAGAGACGCTTTGACTCGATTACACCCAACACTGATCATTCCTCCCATTCCAGAAAAACACACCATGGCAGACTACGCCGCCAAGCCGACCAGCGCCAAACAAGACCAGCAGATTATTGACCTTCGCAAGCGTATGTTGGCGGTTTTCCTGAATCGGTGCCGTCGAATGGATGCTGTCCGAGATGACGGTGTTTGGTGGAGATTCCTCGATCCAAATGCCAGCTGGGTAAGAATTTCATCGTTCTTGATTGTGTGCTCTCACAATTTCGCTCATTCCCGTGACTAGAGCGAAGTACTTCATTCCCATCCTGTCGCTTCCATTCCGAAATCAGTCCTCAAGGCTCCTCCTTTGGACACCGCGAACCCATCGCTAGCGCACAACTTCCTACCGGTGCCTTCAACCTCGGCCAAGCTCAAGACATCAGCCGGGAACACTTACGACGTTAATCCTGCAGCGACGCAGACAGGATCGCACATCATTGGGCGCTTCCCTCCTGAATCAACAACTCAGAGCGAACAAGACCTTGATCCTTACTTTGTGTCCTACGAGGTCTCTACGAAGGAATTGGAACAACTTCTGACAGGGCCCATGGAGAAGGTCAATCGTCGAACCCTATCACACCTTTCTGCGCTTGTGACAGACCTGTGTGAGCTAGGCTCGCGCTTCAATGCATTCGCCCTTTCTGAACAGGCGCCGTCACTTGGGCCGGCAATTGAACGAGTCGGCCAGGCAGCCGATCTGTCTTACATTGCAACGGAAGAGCTTGCCGGATCGCTGGGCGCAAGTTTTGCCGAGCCAATGAGAGAAAATGCACAATTCGCTGGTGTTGTCAAGAGTGTGCTCCGGTATAGAGTATTAAAAAGGGTACAACAAGATCTAACAACAGAAGAACTGGCTAAGAAAAGGGCTCTTCTGGAACAATTGGAACAAAGCGAAGCGGAGGCGAGGCGAATCGAGCAATACCTGTCAACGAGCCAACAGCTGTCTCCTCCTCCCAAACGATCTACGAGCCTGAAAGAGCCATCATCACAGCATAGGCGTGATACAGGACAAGACGACACGGAATCCATCGACTCTGATTTCCCGCCAACCCATGGTGACTTTTCATCATCCACGCCGTCAGCTAGCCAAGGTCTTCCTGAGAGAAGCGCTAGTGTGTCCCATAAGAAGGCACCCAGTGGTAACTCTATTACGAACAAGATATTTGGCCCTCTTCGCCACGCCATTCAGGGAGTTGCAGACGTAGACCCAGAGCGCACACGGCGCGATACCATTGGTAAAACGCGGGAATCAATCGGGCAGTTAGAGCAGGCGCAGGTCGCCTCAGAACGGGACGTTAAGGAAGCAAGCGCCAGCGTTTTGAAGGACCTCAAGAGATTCCAGAAAGACAAGGAAGATGATTTGAAGAGATACATGGTAAGCAAAGCCACTCCTCTCAGCAGAACCCTATGTGCACCACGACAGAACTAAGCTAACTATGTTAATGCAGCTTGCGTACGCGAAAAGTCAAGTCGAATGGGCTAAGAAGAGTAAGCAACAATGGGAAGAAGCGCGCACAGAAGTTGATAAAATAGACGACAATTGAGTCGCAATGCGCCTGACAGGGCATTGGTCGTGGATTTCTTCCTGAGATGGAAGACGAGCACGGTTAGATCAACCCCCGGTATTAATAGTCCATATTAAATAGCAAAAAGCGTTGTATGTAGATGTAACTCGGATCAACCTCGAGGATACTGATCTATTTTGTATTTGTACTCTGCCTATCGCGCGTGAGGTTCAGTTCCTGCGTTGTGCAACCCGCGTAATTTTGGGGAGGATCCGCTGAGGCACTTCGGTGCTGGCTTCTCAACTGACTATGGTCTCTGCACAAAGGAGCCGCGCGAGACGCCACCCTTCTCTCCTTTTATCGATAAGCGGCCGCGCGCGCCAACGCCCATACATCTGCTGTCAGTTGCGACCAGAGAACAAGCACAATTTTCTTTCTCTTGTTTGCTCGAGTGTATGAACGTTCAGTCGGCGCTGCTGCGTTTGCACGCAATGACATAATCCGCCAGTGATATCGGATTTGTTCTTAACATTTCGCGGTCGCGCCAATTGATTGACCTGGGGTCATCTGTCTCGCCTGTATGCGAAAGTAGCTTCGACTTCTGCAGACAGACGCCTCGCGAACGTGCGCCAGCTGCACCAAGCATCAACAACATGGAGCATCCCCCGGACGGCCAGGTCGGCTCAATAGCCGAGCCCGGAGTTAAAGCGTCTGGGCCATTACTGTACTCCATGCGCAAAGAAGTCGCCGATTTGCTTGGGCGACACCAGACCGGGTTTCCAGGCGCTCAACCTGTCAGTTTTGCGAGGCAACATCTGGAAGAGCTGCAGAAGCAAGAGTACGTCCGATTTACACAACGCATAATTTTGTCTTCAACTGTCCTGGCGACTATGACTAATACTTGAGGATAGCTATTATGTCTGCGAAAAGTCCGATGGCATACGCTACCTTCTCTATTCGACATCCGACGAAGAGGGCCTCGAAGCACACTATCTTATCGATCGCAAGAACGACTATTGGTTTATCACCAATCGAAACTTGCACTTTCCTCTGGAAAATAATACGCAAGCCTTCCACACAGAAACGCTGGTAGACGGAGAACTGGTCTGGGACAGCCTCCCGAATGGAAAGAAGGAACCTCGTTTCTTGGTGTTCGACTGTCTTGTCATGGATGGAAACAAGCTCATGGATCGAACTTTGGACAAGCGACTCGCCTATTTCAAGGAGAGACTCTATACGCCGTATAAGAAGCTGTTCAAGGAGTATCCAGACGAGCTGCGATTTCAGCCATTTTTCGTGGAAATGAAGCCTTTCCAGCTGGCGTACGGCATCGAAATGATGTTTAAACAGGTGCTACCCAGTCTAAAGCACGGAAACGACGGCCTCATCTTTACGTGTCGTAATACGCCATACAGGCACGGCACGGACCCGCACATTCTTAAGTGGAAACCACCCGAGGAGAACACTATTGATTTTCGCATGAAGCTCACTTTTCCCCTGGTTGAGCCAAATGACCATGAGAGGCAAGAAGGCATCACGGAGCCGTTCGTCGACTACGACAGTGTGCCAAAGGCGGAACTTCTGATCTATAAGGGAGACAGCGGTCCGGACAAATACGAACTCTTCGGAGACCTCCTCATCACTGAGGAAGAGTGGGAGGTGTTAAAGGGTCTAAATGACCCGTTGAACGATCGAATCGTGGAGTGCAACCAGGATGACCAGGGGCGATGGCGTCTCCTGCGCTTCCGAGACGACAAGAACGAGGCGAATCACAAGACCACCGTGACAAGTGTACTGGAGAGCATCAACGATCGTGTATCAGAAAAGGATTTGTACAAGTCTGCGGGCCCCATCCGAGATAGCTGGAAGGCGCGTCAGGCGAGGGCTGATGCGGAAAGACGCGGCAGATGAAGTGGTTATGGGTTTCATTTTCTTGTCTGGACAAGGGATCTGGCGAAAACTATTTGGGTGTGTTTTCTGGCGTAGAGGAGGTGTATCTGTTGAATAGGATTGGCGTTCTGCGGCAGACTCGAGACTTGATATTCAATTTGTTACCCCTAAAAATCATCTCTATTTTACTTTTCAATGAGAGGAGCGTCGTGAATCACTTCGGCCAAGTCATTCATGAGCTGATTGAGTTATTGGTTTTGAAGATGCTATCACGTGCATTCTCAACATGGGCACTGTAATAAATGGGATAAGTGCGTTGTTACCTAACTAGCAAGCAAAGCAAGTAATCTACAGTTTTCTCTTGGCCTCGGCCTCCATTACTTTTCCGTCCGCCTCAGACGAACAAACCAAAGGTGCTCACTATCCTTCTAGAGACATGAACCAAAAAGCCATTACCAATCACAACGTCCTCAAAAGAAACAAAGTAACAGGATGCCTGATGTAAATCACCCCTTCAAAGCATGAACATAACCACCGCGATGAGCATGATTGTGCAAGCAACGTGGCTTGAGTCGTTGCCGGTCCAGCCTTTCGGTTCGGGACGCTTGCTCCCATCCGAGATGACGATGGGAGTGTACACGCTTGCGGAAGATGTCGTTGGCGTTTCTTCACCCGTGGAATTGTAGCTCGGGCTCGTGTAAGCTGGGGGCAGGACATCTACGGTTGTGGTCCCAACAGCAGGTGGTCCACCAGTTGCGGTGACAGTGGTGGTGTACGTGCTTGTAGGGCTGGGGAGAGTGGTGGCATCGCCGGCGACTTCGGATGAAGCCTCGACGAAGCTTGACGATGGGTAGATTGTGATGGTGATTTGGGAAGAGATCACAGTTGTAAGGGTTGACAGAGTGAATTGCGGGGATTCAGAGCTCGAAGCGGTATTGGTGTCCCACAGGTCCGTAATAGTGAGCGTCGTGAAGGGCGTGGAATAGGTTGTGGTGAGCGGCCAGCTCCAGCTTACTTGGACGTCTGTGACCGTGGAAGCTTCGCCAGAGACGGTGGCATCGGGGAGACCTGTCGTGAGGGAGACATCTGTATGGACGTCCGTTACGGTGGATGGGTTTCCGGAGACGGTGGCGTCAGGAGCGCCAGATGTGTAGGAGACCTCGGTTTGAAGTGCAGTGTAGGTCGACGGGTTTCCAGAAAGCGTGACATCGGGGAGACCGCTGGTTTGAGTGAACTGCGTGTTAACTTCGGTGACTGTGGAAGCTCCTGCTGTGACTGTTGCGTCGGGAGGAGGATACACGGTGACGAAGACAGTTTCGGTCACAGCATGCTGGCACGCGTCCTCTGATGAAGTGTATTCTGGCACTGGAAGGATGGTGATTGTTGTCGTCCCGGTTGTAGTGATGGTGATGGTTCTGACTTCAGTGGTGCTTTCAGTTGTGGATGTGGCGGTTTGGGTTCTTAAGGCAATTTTCAAGATGAGCACAGGGATTGCCAGCCGTGATGAGGTTTAGACGAAAATTTACGAAGTTGAAACACTTCCGCCGGCGGACTCGGACGTCGTATCAGTAGACGCAGCAGTCGCCATTTGCGTACCATCCGTCACGACTCGAGAGGCAGTGATAGTCCCAGAGAAACCAATAGCATCTACGGCAGACGCAAACGCAGGAGCAGGAGCAGTTTCATTGCACTCTCCTCGAATGGCAAGCATGTGAGCGGCTTCAGAAACAGCGTGTTCGGCATGAATCATTTCATCGGATGCACGGAAAGATCCATTACGACCTATCCTCTTCGTTAGTTGTCACCGACGACAGCCACCATGGAAGCCAGCCAAACGTACCAAAGTGAAAAACTACGACGAGCAGCCCCGCGGTGATTGCAAGCAGCCAGCAAGCGCTGGTCAGCTTTTTCAGAGCGTGATTCATCCAGGACTGACCTTTCTGTTTCCAGTCACTCTGGACAGATCCCTGCAGTTCTGTGAACACGGCGTCCTTGTTCTTGGACACTTTTGCAACGATTAGCGATTTGTATCCTCGAACGAATGAAGACAGATTATAACTTACTCTCGATACTTGACTTTGGAGAAAAAAAGAACGAAGATCTGTACTGATGCGAGTCACGTTCAGTCAAGATGATCACTTTCGAGAAAGGGAGAAGGACTCGAGTAGTTTGGGGGCTTGGTGTGATGTGATACGGCAGACTGAGCAAACGCCTGGGGGACAAACAGATACGATACTTACCAAAAATAAGAAGTAAGAGGGTGTGAATGCCAGCGGTCGTTTTGGGATTCTTTTCTTCTCTAGAGCTTAAGGAATATTCACAGTAAATGAATGCGTCTGTGAGACTAAGGAAGCGACGAAAGGAGTGTAAGCTGGGTTGGTTTTGCAAAAAGAGCGTGATGGTGAGGAGATGAAGGGAGCCGACGATGCAGAGTAAAGATATTTCTTCTTATATGGCTCTCAAGTACTGCTACGTGACTTGCCAAAGTGAGCGGGATGTGAGGGTTGTGAATCAAGGGTGGTGCCCGGGTCTGTACGTGATTTGTGCCTGACAGCTGTCGGACAGCTGGTGGGCAATATAAACAAACAGCGGGCATAGTGAGAGAGTGAGAAGGCTTTTATTACAATAGCCATAGCATCGGTCAGGAGGGCTTGTCATCCCGATAGAGTATCTAGTTGTCGGTCACGATCTTGTCTTGAAGCATGCATAGAGAAATGGTGCTTGGGTCTCGAAGCTATGTATGTACAAGCTCGAGAAAGCTTCTATTTACCTCGGTATGTCAAGGATAGGACTTGACGGGCAAAGTGGCAAGCCAATGGCCGTCACCGATAATATCGGGCAAACATTGGCAGCTCACACGATCAGGTTCACTAGGTGCTGTGTCGCCTCCTGTTTCATGGGTTCGAGAGTTGTGATAGGAGCAGAATCCTATCTACATGAGGCTCATACCGAGAACACATATCCAAGTCGATGATTTAAGAGATAGCGGTTTTCAAGGAAGGTATGGAGCATAGAAGTGTTCTAAGTGTGACGGATGGCCGGCCAGCGGCATCCAGATGAGGTTGACAGTTGTACAGAACAGCTCCGTACACGGCAGAGCGACGTGTTGAAACGGGCAGCTCAATGCCGTGTGAACTAATTACGAGGCTTCGGTAATGCAGAAGGTTAGAATAATTGCGATTAATCCGTATGCACGTACGATAGGCGAAGCGAGAGCGAGCTCAAGACGGAAGTGAAGTGAATGAGGTTTGGCAACGGGATCCCAATCGAGACGTAAATGTGGAGTCGTCGTTGTTAGAGCTCTTTTTGGCAGGCGTGTGGAAGGCAACGCGGGGCGGATGAGTCCCATGGCGCGTCCATGTCGCGTGTAGCACGAGCCTAGGCACCTTTGGCTTGGGCTTGAGGGGAGCTTTGATTGTGAAGAGCGAGCACCCAGCACAGCACAGCACAGCACGCCACGGTTTGTTTCGAGGGAACCACCTGGTCGGGCCGTTGGTACTCACTACCCGCACCACAGCCATACCACTACTGATTCCCCAGGTAGCCATTACAACGAAGCACTCGGGTCATCTCAGCGTAAGGTAGCATCGCAATCAATACCTCTCTCTATCCGTACACGGCCCTGGGATCAGCCAGCCAATTGCCCATACTCCCACCGATTCTTGTACCAGACCCCAGTCGCCAATCCACCAATCCACAAGCGCTTGACACTCGACGGGTCTCTTTCTCGTCCAGTCTCTCACCCATCGACTGAGCTCTGCTTCATGCGAACCCTCCCGGTGCCAATCCTTCATTCCTCGTCGCACACCCTGAAGGCTGTCGAATCTCGACCTCGTCGCGCATCTCGGCCTGCACTACCGTCCAGGCCCGACTTTGCCTCATTTGTTTGACTGTGAGATGCAGTAACCCGCGCGGCGCATCACACCAGAGTCAACGCGACCAGCCCTCTCTCCCGCCATTCTTCTGGCTGCGTTTACGGCCTTCACCCCCAAGGTGGCTTCCTAGCTGCAGAAGCTGTTGCTGTTGCCATTGCCGCTGCTCGCTTGCCAACTTCCGATCTTAAATTTCCCTGACATCAGTTTCCCGCCATGCCGCCGCGTCGCCGGACCAGGGCTAAGGAGCCTGAGCCTGAGCCGGTCGAGGAGGACAACTACATGCAGCGAGATGCTCTTGAATCCGATCCGGAACCTGTCCCCGAGCCCGAGAGCCAGGCCACGGCCGCCGAACAGGACGAAGATGATGAGGACGTGGAGCAACGTAGCTTGGAGTTCGATGAGGAGCTCTCGTGGCGACCCGCCAAGCCGATCCCTAGTGCGACCTTGCTCGATCGTCTAGAAAGACTGTCTAAGGAACTGGCCGACTTCGATCAAGGTGGCGTGCAGCTGGATTCGCTGAAGAAGGTAGCAGCCAGTTTAGCGCATCGAAATTTATTACAACACAAGGATCGTGGTGTCAAGGCTTACACTGCATGCTGTTTGGTCGATATCCTGCGCTTGTTCGTACCAGACGCGCCTTTCACGGACGAGCAATTGAAGGCAAGTTATAATTTTGTATCCTCTTACCTCTATGACTAGCCAATTCCATACTCTGCTAACACGACGACTCCGCGCTTTGCAGATGATGTTCACCCTGTTCATCAAGGACATTTTACCAGCCTTGTTCGATCCGACAAACCCCTACAATAGCCAACATAAATATGTGTTGATGTCACTATCTGAAGTCAAGAGTATCCTCCTTATTTCCGACATCGATGGCGCCGACGATTTGCTGTTGCGCCTGTTCAATTCGACATTTGATGGCGTGTCGACGAGCTCCAGAGCCTCCAGCGAAGAACAAGTCGCTAAGGATGTAGAGATTGGGCTGACTGAAATGTTGATGGAGGTCATTGATGAATCACCAGGGAGCATACCTGCGACTGTCATCGACGCAATCATTAGCCAGTTCCTCCGGGCAGCGCCTCCTGGTGGAGGCAAAAGCAAAGATCAAAATGGCAAGCAAGCGACTCTGCTGCTCAAGACCGAGCCTGCTGCATACGTCATGGCCAAGAATATCTGCAATGGATGCGCCGACAAGATGTCACGATATATTAGTCAGTACTTCAGCGATGTAATCCTGGGAGCCTCCAAGTTTGCCACGAAGAGCAACGGCTTCCGACAAGAAGACGAGTCTGAAGAGGAAGACAACGCATCCGGCCCCTCAGAAGCAGATTTGAAGAGCCTTCGGCAGGCTCATATGCTGATTCGAGAGCTCTGGCGTGCTGCTCCAGACATTTTGCAGAATGTTGTCCCTCAGCTTGATGCCGAGTTGTCTGCTGATAATGTGCATTTGCGACTCATTGCTACGGAAGCCTTTGGTGATATGATCTCTGGTATTGGAGCTGCTGGTCCACCTCCGCCGCCTGCACTTGATCCTGCAGCTTATCCGCCCATCCGCCTAATAGACGATACATTGGGCACGCCTCCACTCGCTGACAGCGAGACCAATGTCTTGACGAAGCCCTACTCACCTCAGTCCTTCGCACAAACTCACCACGCTACCTATCGAAATTTCGTGGGCAGGAAGAACGACAAGACCGGGACAATCAGAGCCGCGTGGGTGACCGCAGCAGGATATATCTTGTCCACATCCGCAGGCGGCATCGGCTTGAGCAGAGAGGATGAGACTGAGCTGGTCAAGGGCCTGGTGGACAAGCTCAATGACAGTGAAGAGAAAGTGCGACTGGCAGCGGTCAAGGCCATTGAGCTCTTCAACTTCCGCGATGCTATGCTGAAGCTCGGCGTTACTGGCGGAGTTGATAAGGAGGGCTCTGTCTTTGCCAGTCTCGCAGATCGCTGTCGTGACAGGAAACCTGCTGTGCGTGTTGACGCCATGGTCTTGCTAGGCAAGCTGTGGGCTGTCGGCGCTGGCGAAATTGCTGATGGCCAAGAGGCAGTGACGTCCTGCCTTTTCGGCGTGCCCTCTCGCATCATCAACGCATTTTATGCCAATGATCCAGATCTCAACGTTTTGCTCGACCGCGTCATGTTCGAGTGCCTCGTTCCTCTCAAGTATCCCCTTATCAAAGGCAAGGGTGCTAAAAATGCCACCGGCTCTCAGGGCAAGGGGGGTGTCAGCGCCGGTGATCAAGACAGAATACGCGCTGAGAGGATTCTCCTCATGTTGAAGTCTTTGGATGCTCCCGCCCAAAAGGCCTTCCTCGCCATGCAGTCACGCCAGCCGCAGTTTGCAAAGGGCGTTTCCATCTTTATCAAACAGTGTGAAGCTTACAATGGCGGGGTTGTCGTTGCAGATGAAGGCAAGGTGAAGGCAACTCTGGCCAAAACACTCCAGTGGTTGGGAACTTTCTTCCCAGACCCGCTGAAGATGCGCAGCGATCTTCAGAAATTCGCCAAGCTCAATGATCGTCGCAGCTATCAGCTAGTCAAATACGCCATTGAATCTGAGAGTGACTTCAAAACGGTCAGAAGAGCCATTAGTGAGCTCATTACCAAGATCCAAGCTAGCTCTGCATCTGTTTGTCTCGATACGTTGATTCCCCTGCTGTACCGATCAAGCTGTCTCATGTTCAACCGAAGTCACCTCGCCACCATAATGGATTACTCGAAGAGCGACAAGGATGGATTTGCTGCAGTGGCCCACCAAGTTCTCAACGACATCTCTCAGCGCAATCCAGATATCTTCAAAGCACATGCTGAGGAGCTGCGACGCGAGATCATTGAGCAGGCACCAACGGATAAGAAGAGCAACGATCCAGCAGTGGTTGATATTCTCAGAGCGTATTCATCTTATGCGAAGAAGTATCCTCAAGACATCACTTACGATCGCAGCTTCACGCAGACTCTGATGAGCTACGCCCAGTACGCTACACCTCCCAAGGCCGCAAAGTACGCAGTCAACGTGCTATTGGCGAAGAACGATGACAAGAGCAAAGTGACAGCCACGAATATGCTCAGAAACGTTATGAAAGGTCTGGACTATGGATCACCCCATTTCTTGACCCGGCTGGCGACTATTTCTCAATTGGAACGGCTGTTACCATCCGTCACTGCCGACTCGGATGAGGCCATTCGTGATCTGACAATTAAAAAGATTTTGCGCGAAGTGCGGACAGACGCAGACGCGAAGGATCCCTCGTGGGTCGAGGATGCCGACATGGACGAGGAGCTCCAAGCCAAGTGCTTGTCGTTAAGAATCTTGGTGAACCGAGCGCTTGCCACTGAACAAGAGGCTGACGCTGAAGAGCATGTCAAGGTGCTGTTCAAGCTTCTGAAGACATTTATCGTCATGGAACGAGAATTCTGCAAAACGAAAGATACTCCACTTCATCACAAGAAGCGCCTTCGTCTTCTGGCCGGCTTGTTGATGTTGAAGCTCTGCACGGTGAAGAAGTATGATGAATGCTTGGAGCCGTCCAGTTTCAACAAGATGGCCGAGTTGGTGCAAGACAGTGAGCTGCAAGTACGCAAGCATTTCATGGAGAAGCTACAGAACTATCTGAACCGGGGCAAACTACGTCCCAGGTTCCATGCGATTCTGTTCTTGGTCGCATTTGAGCCAGCATCGGACCTGAAAAATCGTGTGGAAACCTGGATTCGATCTCGGGCACGCTATTACGCTGAGAAGAAGCAGCACGTCTTGGAAGGTCTCCTCGGTCGACTGATCCCTCTCCTTGCGCATCATCCCGATTACAGCTCTGATATAGATGATCTGGTGGATTTCGCAAACTATTTTCTCTTCTATCTTGGGGCGATTGCTACTGAGGACAATATCTCGTTGATTTACAGATATGCAGAACGGGTTAAACAGACCAGAGATGGCATCAACCCCGACGCGAGCGATAACCTGTATGTGCTCAGTGACTTGGCGTCGACCATTATCCGCAAATACCAGGAACGGAGGAACTGGGCCTTCCAGGCGTGGTCAGGCAAAGTCGGTCTCCCAACAGGCCTCTATACAGCATTGCCGTCCAGTAAGGTGGCACAGCAGATTGCCAAGAAGATTTACATTCCGGAGGAGGTTGATGAGCGCATAGACGATGTTCTACGCGCCCTGGATCGCAAGAAGGTAAGTCCTATGATTCACTCACCCATCCATCGTCTCCAAAATATGGAGCATCAGTTACTGACAAGATACTGTGCAGAAGCGCAAGTCGGTCAACGAGTTTGGCGACCCGCCCGCCAAGCGAGCAAGGACCCAGATCAAGACAGTCATTCGCGAGAAGAAACCCAAGTCAGCCAAGACGTCCAAGAAGAGCACAAAAGTTAAGAAAGTGCCGAAACCAAAGAAGCAAAAGGACTCGTCTTCATCCGTTGCCCCCTCAGAGCGCCGTCGCAGCGGACGTGCTCACAAAGTGTCAGACTATAGGGATCGGGATGACGCGGATGATGAGGAAGAAATGCTCGAGGGCGTAGCAGAATGGCGATACGGCGACTCCGACGACGACGAGGACAGCGGCTCTGATGACGACGAAGCAGAGGAGCAGGAAGATGATGATGACGACGAGGCGCAAGAGGAGGAAGACGAGGAAGCGCCTGCCAAACGCAACGGCTCCAAGGCCGCTGCCGCAAGGAGCAGAGCATCTGTCAAGGCGAGCGTCTTGGCAAAGCTCGACCGAACTGGTCGATCGACAAGGACGAGGGGCAGAGTGAGCAAGGATGATGAAATGGATGTTGATGAGTAATTCTGCGTTACTCTTTCGGTTTTCGCTTGATGTTCAGAGGATTCAATATTGTTCAAAAGGCCTGCTTTTTTTATTCCAATATTCCAAATTTTGTTCCTTAGTTGTTTTTCTTGTACAGAGCCCGGGCACATGTGCTGAACTTGGTATATGGCTTTTGTTTCTTCGGTTGCTGGGCTTGCTAGGTGTATAATGAGCAATGCTGGTGTTACGATAGGATAGTAGGGTAGGAAGTGATGGGGTGTCATTCATGTCGTTGCTAAAAGTTGCGTTGTTAGGTTGTGTTTTCGTTTCCTGGTGGTTACTCATTATAGTATTGAGAATAACTAAAGCTACGGCTGGTTATAGCTTGCAATGGTCAGTCTATGATGAGAATTCTGTTTATTCTACTGTTATCTTTAAGAGAGTGACATGTAGCGGAAACTAAGATTCAAAACAAGCACACCGCCACGTCATGTTTGTTCTCTAAGGGAAAAGGAAGGTATCCCTCACTGACAGGAATATCAATAGTGAGGTCCTTCGTTGCATTGTTTAGGAACAACCATATTTGAAAACGGGATCTAGATCTGAACAGCACAGTAATTCAAAAGGCACAATCTACCACGGGGTAATTCATAATCGCTTTATTCTTTTCATTCCCTACCATGCATCAAGCATCCTCTCGTTTCATCCTCTAACCCACGACTTTCTCCAACCGGATACATTCAGCCAAGCCAGAAGTACGAAGGCAGGGACATGAAAACAAACCCTCCCTCCAAAAAAAAAAAGATACAAAACGGTAATACAAGAAAAACATCATCGTACGCCAACCGACCAATTAGAAACAGTCATGTTTGTATATACAGCTAGGAATGACATTGGACGAATGCATTCCATTTTCTTCTTATGAAGGAGTGAGCACTAGGCATGAAGTGGGATTGTAATCGTGCCCGGGACAAGGTCATCATGACCCAGCTCCGTCCTTCTGTGAGGCCAATCGCGCTCTGACCTTCTCCCTGTGCCCTGAGAACTTCAAGTGCGCCTCGAATTTGCCGGCTGTCATCTCGGGGCCAGGCGTGTATAATTTGCTCATGCAGTCGAGACACCGGATGCGCGGGAGCCAGGCATACTTGACGCCTTCGGGAGGGGGATTCGCCTGAATTGGTAGCTCGGTGACGGGGTCGAGGAAGGAGTACTTCATGATGGCTTCGAATCTGTCGCCGTTGGGGTACTGCTTCTCGAGGTCTTTGAGGGCGTTGACGAGCCACTCTGGTGGTGGGGGCTACAGATGACGTTGTGTTAGTGATTGAGGTTCTTCAGAGGTAAGTGGACAAGAAAGTTGTCGAAAACTTACTGCTGGAGGTGGTGATTGGCCTGGGACAGGCGGGGGAGCAGGTAAACGACCGAGTTGGCCAGCAGGCAAGGAACCTGAAGTGCTTCCTGCCGGTGGTGGTGCGGACGAGCCGGCTGGTGCTGGCGGCTGGGGGGTTGAGCTTGATGTGGGCGTGAAGGGCGTCTTGGTCTTGGGGGCGTTGGATGCGCTTGGCGCTCGAGCATGGGCTGCTACGGGCGTTTGCGGCTGTGAGGGAGCCTTCAGATCGCGGTAGTCGCCTTTCATCATCCTCCTCAACTTGTCTCTGTTCACCTTGAGCGTGACCCACAGATGTAAAGGCTCCTCTGTCTCCTCCCTACCACGTCGCGATGTGCGTGTCTCGTGGTGATGCAGTGAGCCAGTTTCAGGAGTCTCTGAGCGGCCAAGGTTCGCCATCCTTTGCTGAGCTGCCGATGCTGCTCCTCGCATGCCCCTCGTGCGAGCCGTGCCAATGAGCTGTGAAGGAGCTGGCGAGTCGGGCGAGGAGTCGTCGCTCTCGTCGGATTCTGAAATCTCACCGTCGCGATTAGGTCTCTTACGGTTCGCGCCGGCAGTGCGCTTGTAAAGCCGGCTATCTTCGACATCTTCGGCCGCGCCAGGTAAGACGGAGGAAACGATGAGGGTGCGGATGGTTCGCTGTCTCTCTCTGAGATCGGGGAGTTGCGGGCCACCTCTTCTGTTGATCGAACGCTTCTGGCGTCGCTGCTCGCGGGAGAAGACCATCTCGTTTCGCTCTAGGTCGGCTTCGCTGAGTTCGTAAATGTAGGGCGCGTATTCCTTTGCCTGCTGCTGTGATCGGAAGACGCTGGGCAACGGGGTCTGTAGGAACGCCGATACAAGGTCTGAGTCTTCAATGGGTCGTCCGTCGAAGGGATGTCCTACGCTGTACAGGCTCTTGGTGAATAGTTGTGTCTGCTCCCGGATACAGTGGGCAATTGCTGTTGTGAATTCACCCGACAGAGAAAGGTCGCGAGCCATGTTGCTGGCAAACTCCTCGGGTGAGTTGTTTGGGTTGTTGATCTCCCATTCAAACTGATCCACCAGTGTATGCTGGCCAATGGTGATATTCAGTTTGATGAGCACACGCATCTCGTCGTTCTTGTATGCCGAGTATGGCAGTTCGGGATCCAGTGCGTCCTCCTCGGAAAAGGCGAAAGGGTAGAAATCGTTGAGCTGTTCGCGCATCTGCTGGACGATCTGATCGAATACCGGTTGAGCATTGGGTTGTTTGAGCCCCATATCCTCGACGAGCTGGGCGGCGAACAGCTCAACTGCTAAGAGACGTTCGTGCAGATTCCAGGTGAACGTGTCTCGCAGCTTCACCTTGTCCCATTCTACTTCCAATCGAAGTGGCACCAGCTCCTCGTGTTGTTCGGCCTGCTTCAGCATATCTTTGCGAGCAAACTTGAAGGCTGGTGTCGTCCGTCGACCTGGCCGGGGTTTCTGTGAGGGATAGATGATCCGCGAAGTGGGCTGCTGATTTTCGGTATGGCCGTTTCCGAAACCATTGTAGCCATCGCCGTATAGTCGGCTAGGAGGAAACCATGGCTTATAGTCGCCTCGAATCATACGGTACTCGTGGATCTTGTCACGCATTTCCTGCGATGACTTCCGTGTCTGGTTGAGCTGTTCGCCCAGTGCGGCCGCAGCAATGGAGTCGCGCATGGTGTAGCGTTCAACCACGAGTTTGTTGAATGACTCCTTGGTCCGTACAGGAATCTCTGCCGGGGCAGAGCCTTGCGCTGCATCGTGCTCGCCTCCTGCTGGCGCAGAGGTCGCAGTTGTCGCGGTGGGCGTCGCGCCCGTCGCAGGCGCCGACGTGGCTGGCTGGGTTGCCATGGTCGCGATTGCAGGCGCGCGCAGCGATATCGCCGCAACAATGCGACAGCTTAGATGAGTTCGATCAAACGCGCAGCGGCCGCGGCGAGTACCGGGCTGCGAGAAGTCGTCGGGAGAGATGGTACCGCGATGGAGATGGCGATGGTCGGCGAGGCTTTGGTGTTGAAATGGCTTTTGGAAAGGGTTTCGTGCTGGCAACTGGAAACGGCAGCCTCCTATTGCTCGCTGGGTCGCAACCGGAGCGGAAGGCTGACGAGGTCGGTACAAGTACTTACGATTGGGTTAGTGAGTCTGCAGGCATCAAGTACTGGGACCCGAGTGCGCCGGACCCGCTGCAGTCGGCACGATGCGCGAATAGGAGTGCGTCTTGTCTACAACCTCATCCTGATGGTTTCCACGTCCAATCACAAGTTTGCTGAGATCTAAGTGCTTGTTGTTCGAAGGTTCGTCAACAGATAATTGTTGGAGTAAAAGAGATTTAAGAGAGTGGAACATTGAAGCCCGGATGATGGCTTGCCACTTAAGGTTGACTGGCTCGGTCGTCCAATTTCTTGTTGACTTTTACAAACTGTCAGCTTCAGTCCGCGCAGAACCCATTTCCGGAAGCGTCTCTATGTTCATGTACACCTGCGTATTTTCGGAATGAACAGCGTGCTACACACTGCACACGACATAAGAGCCGAGACCGCTTGGTCTTCGTCACCGTCAAAGATCACAATGAAAATACAGGTCCTAGTAGCATTGGTATAGATTTACGCGTGATACTGTAGATCTGCGGCTGGTAAAGCTGTACAGGGTAGGCCAAATTGGATCATCGTGACCGGAACTAAACTCGATGCGAGCGGGATGCATTTGTGCGGAAATTTCATTAAAGACGCGGATATCGGTCACGGTAAATGAATGAAAACCAATTTCCAGCATGGAGTCGATATTGTTGCTGGGAGAGGCGTGATGTCGCGCACTAATTATAGCGGCACCACTGCCTACATCGAAGCTTGGGTTGCACGTCTCAAACTCAGGATGAGTTTGGTGCCTGAGAGACAGCTCGAGACCAATTGGACGGGGGCCAAGGGCCATGGTGAAGAGAGAAGAGCCTAGCCAAGTTGGGCTGCCGTCCCAGTGACTGATGCCCCAGTTGGATCCTTTCCCTGGCCGGCCGGGGCCCAGTTCTGGGTCTGGTACGGTACGCGACGTCAGTCATGCCGGCGTGGAGATGTGAATGGATCGAAGCAGACTGGACTGACTGGTGACGGAACTGGAACTTGAACTGGAGCTGGGAGCTGGGAGCTGGCGCTGGAATTGGCCACAAGAAGCGGCCTGGCCCTGCCTTGCCCCTCTTTCTCCAGCACCAGCACCAGCAGGCCTGCGCAAAACTCAGCGTCCGTCTCACAGTCAGCTGCGCAGCTGTTTTTTCCCACAAAGACCAAAAGAAGCTCCTCTCCCACCAAGTCTCCCACCAGGCCAGACCTCTTCCCACTCCTCCAACCACTGCTTCCCGCTCCGTTCACCCAAGTCCGCACCTAAATCTCAATTTGCCCATCATGTCGGACGAGAAGGACACCGTCGGTATGTATCTGTCCATTCTCGCAAATTGCACTGCACAATTCCGGATCCTCAAGTCCTGGTCATGGCCCACGGCGCCTGTTCTCTGCCATCTAGTCGCAAGACCTGCCCCTCTTTTCCTGCGCACACAAACCAGCCGAGTCCAATTACCCCGCCATGGCCTGCGCAGAACTGCACCAAGCGACAGCTCTAATTTGCAGCCTGGTCGAAGAAGGCACACGACAACGACCAAGACCAGATGCCATGATATTTGATGGAAACATGATTCCTGACAGCTTCTGACATGACCTGCAGACTACTCTCTCAACAACCCCGATACTTTGACCAAGTACAAGACCGCGGGCCAAATCTCCGAGAAGGTCCTCGCCGAGGTCGCCAAGCTCTGCGTCCCTGGCGCAAAGATTGTCGAAGTATGCCAGAAGGGCGATAAGATCCTGGAGGAGGAGGTTGCCAAGGTCTACCGAGGAAAGAAGGTCACAAAGGGTTCGTTCCCGCCATGAAAACCCCCAACAAGGAACTCGTACAGTTGCTGATGTAGAAATATTCACAGGCTTCTCCCACCCCACAACCATCTCACCTGCTTCCTATGTCACCCCCTACACTCCCCTGACCACTGACGAGTCGGAGGCTGCTCTGGAGATCCAGGCCGACGATCCCATCAAGATCCAGCTCGGTGCTCAGATTGATGGTTTCGGTGCCATTGTCTGTGACACTATCCTCGCCCGTCCTGCTGACAAGAAGGATGAGGCCATTACCGGCCGCCAGGCTGATCTGATCTTGGCCAACTACTATGCCAACGAACTGCTTCTGCGACTCATGGTTCCCCCCGGCCTGCTTGCCCAGGGAACCGACGAGGAAAAGGCCCCCTCCCAAGCCAAGATGACTTTGTTGGAAAAGGTTTGCGAGAGCTACGAATGCAACCTCGTCGAGAGCACGACCTCATGGCTCTTTGACCGTAACGAGATTGAGAGCACCAAGAAGATTGTTCTCGCCCCCCAGGAGGGCGGAAAGGGTGATGGTGTCCCCGCCACCTCCGAGGTCTGGGGTGTTGAGATGGGTGTCTCGCTGGGCTCTGGAAAGTGCAAGACTTTGGACGGACGTGCTACTCTACATCGCCGTACCAACCAGACCTATGGCCTGAAGCGCCCTACTTCTCGCAAGATCCTGTCCGAGGTTCAGAAGAAGTTCGGTACCTTCCCCTTCAGCTTGAGACAACTCGAGGATGAGCGTGACGCCAAATCTGGTGTCGTTGAATGTGTGCGAGGCAATGTTTTCCGTCAATACGAGCTTGCTGGCGACAAGGACAATGCTCCTGTTGCTCGTCTGCTCACTACTATTGGTAAGTCGACGAAGTCTAGCCGCTGACCAAACAACAAAGAGACAGAAATTAACTAAGTTTTTGTAGCCATTACCAAGAACGGTATCACCAAGCTGGCTAGTGCGCCCGCTCTGGACCTGAGCAAGGTCAAGTCTGACAAGAAGATCACCGATGAGGAGATCCTCAAGATCCTGGAGCAACCTTTGTCCAGAAACACCGGAAAGAAGAGCAAGAGCAAGAACAAGAAGAAGAAGAAGCCCGCTAAGAAGGCAGCTGCCGCCGAGGAATCTGACGATGATTCCGACTCCGACCAGTAAGCGGAGTGAGATGGCAGCGTTCGCGTCTAGAGGCATTTCGGGTTGAATCTGTGGCGAATTAAAGAGATGATACACTTTAAAAAGAAAAGGAAGAAAGCAAAAGCATTTGTCACTGCAGAAGCACTAGATGTACAATGACGACTGATGCTCGCTACGAGACGAAGATGTGGCCGGTTGCCTACGGGTATCGTAGCATGGGACACCTGGCCCAGTTGATGCTTGCACCGTCTTGCTATTACACGGCAAGCACTGCATCCGTTTCTGACACAGACATTCTCGGGTCGTGATGAAGCGAAATTGGGGCAAGCATTGTGGTAAAGCTGGTGGGGCGAAGCATCTAGACAGTGAATGGCAGTCTCTAACTCTGCATATGCCGTGATCCGTTGGAATGACCGACCCCCTCGGTGGTGTTTGATGGATGAGGCGTGCGTCGTGCAAGTGATGAATGGATGACAAGTGACAGTGAAGCTGGGCAAAACCGGACTCAACGACAGGGAAGACGAAGAGGCATGTGTGTCTCTTTGTCTTATTGGGTGGTAGCAAGGGATGTGTGTGCTTATCGCATTGACAAAACCAGGCAAAATCATCTCAGGCTCATGGAACGTATCTATGACACCCTGACGGCGGCGGGAAAAAGGGGACATACTCCGTAGACATGGACCATCTGCCGCAAGCTACGTCCAACACAGCGCAGCATTGCAATGGTGGAGCGAGTGAGTGACGGGGCAGGGCGTCGTCCATCAACCGGATGTTGGGTATAGAAGAAAAAAGCTCCATGTCTTGATAGATCTTCGATGCTGCCGGCGTTGAATAAAATCACTAAAAGCTCTGTTCGATTGACATCCTGAGATTGTGCATAATAATACCAGACCAGACCAGACCAGACATGACATGAAGCTGCGCGCTGTGCGTCCACTGTATCCCAGTCCATACAGTGCCCGCGTTGCCCGTGTCGGCTGCATTTCTCGGCGCTCGTCCACCAGACTCCAGTCAAGCTGCTCGACCCCCTTTGCTCTGCTCCCCGACCTGTTCCAGGCCCACGACATTTCGAGCACTCGCTCCTCGATCCTCTTGCGCCACCCTCACCCTTTCATAACCGCGTCGAACGCACCGAAAAAGCGCGATTCGGTAGCTGAAATCCATGCTGCAGCTCGAGAAACAAGTAAAATCATTCCCAGACTCCCCAGCTGCGTGTTTTTGCTCCTTCACTAACACCATATTCGCCAGGCTTGAGTAGGTGCGTTGAAAGTCCTACCAGCACGACCAGCCACGGGAGTGGATGCGCGTTTGCGAAGCACCAAAGCTATGACGGGGAGGTAAAGGCAGAAAAAATAACAGAGAATAAATGGACAAGCGGCAAAGAGAAACAATGATATCGTCAAATACGCGGGCCTCACGGTCGGCCTCGCGATTCTCGAGTCCAGCGCAGCAGACCAGTGGAAAGGATGTGAACAGGCCACTTGAGGTCTCCAAGAGCTCTGCCAACGAAGGATCGCGGTCGTTCATGCAGAGATGGCTGGAGCCCTCGATACAGAGCAAGCCTAGCTTCGAAGAGGCAGGCCTGATGCGCTTTGGAGTGTTGGAGAACATGGCACCGCTGGGAGCTTTGCCCAAGGCGAAGAAAGCTACAGGCAAGACTACGCAGCCGGTACGGAAAATCATCCTCAAGACGCTTGGGATGAACAAGGCAAGAGTTGCGGCCGAGCAAGAGGCCATGGCTAAAGATGGCGGTGACGATGAGCTACCATCATTGACCATGTCGCCTCCCGCATCGCCTGTATTTGCTTCAGCAGCTACGACGAAGAGAAAGTCACTTGCCACGAAGATAAGAGACGAGGAAGCTGAAGATGGCGAGTACGATCCAAAGGGGGTGAATGGCCGAAGACAATCTCGCAGAGTGTCCCTCCCAGTGAAGAAGACGATGACGCCGGCACCGGCACCGGCACCATCCCTACCCTCAACAGCTCCGAAAACCTCTACTCATGAACGCAGACGGAGCTCCACAAGTATTATTTTGAAGCCAACGACGCCAAAACGGCAGGCTCGGTCTGAGCCGGATCAGCAAGGATTGACTGCCAAAATTGTTTCGGCAGCGGTGGATGAAGCACTAAAGCACTATCGGTACCCAACTGCTTGGGCTCTCAGAACCCTCTACGATGAAAAGAGCAGTGATCCAGAATTTGTCGCCATGATTGAGGACGTCTTTAGCCAGACCGCTGATGAGGAGACGCTGGAGGAATTCTTCAGGCAGATGGAAGAGAGAAAGCGCGAAGGGAAGAAAGACAACCGCGGATGCTATCATTTTGTGCCTCCTGCCACCAACAGCAGGTTCACGCCTCACAAGCCGATAGCTGCGCCGTATGCCGATCTGATTCACGAACCAGAGGAGCTGCCTCGGGAGACTACGATGAAGCGAGCTGCCAAGAAGGCAAAAACCTCCCACGGAGACACCAGCAAGACAGCAGGCAGCACGGCAACAGCGACGACGCCGCGTAAAAAGGGGGCTGACGACGGCGATGCTGGGCATTCAACAGGGATGATCAACGTGAAGACGCCTGGCTCACGAAAACGCGCTCGACGAGACTCTGCATCAAGCGACTCGTCTCTATCTACGGCTCTGAGCATGTCGTCACCAGAGGTGAGGGCCGGCAGCCTCCATAACAGCCCGACAGCACATCTCTGGGCAGGAGGCGCGGGCGCGAGGACAGGGGCAGGGGCAGGAGCAGGAAGCACTGCGCTAGGCGGACCACGGCGAGCCACTGCGACCGCTGCGACAGGCGCTGCGCCGTCCCATTCCACGCATTCCTCCACCACCAAGGCCGCTGGAGCCAAGTCCCAGACTGCGCCAAAGGCCCAACCAATCAAGACCCGCGGCAAATCCGTCGCCTCCAGCAAACAGGTCGTGTCCAACTCATCCCGATCAAACTCTCCCACCCTTCAGCACACAGGCCGCTCTCGCACGTCGAAACCCTCTTCTGCTTCGTCTTTGCCCGATGATGCCAGCATGCCAGGCCGGGTTTCCGCTGCAGAGCTCTTCCCCAACCTGAACCTCAAGAGCGCAGAAAAATCACGTTTGTTGTCCGCCAACGGAGACGGTCACGCCACCGTTCAGGCTCATATACCCGAGGAGGATGAGGATTCATTTTGGGACCGGCGACGGGATGCGCGGAAGGTTACCAATGGTGTCAGCGTTCAGGAAAGCTCAGTCCGAGGCCCGGATGCCGAGCGTGAGAGCACGCCAGTGAGGACGACGAGACGGACGCGCCAGTCTCTTGCGGCCAGCGTCACCACGCGGGCTACTCGCTCTGCCAGCAAGCGCCCGAATGATGAAGCAGACAGGAACGTCTCGCCGATAGCATTCTCTTTGGCTGGAGATGGAAATTCGTCTGTTGGATCTCGCGCAGCTACTCCCACGTCCCTGCGGCCTGCCAAGAAGCAGAAGACGGGCCTACGCGTCAAATCATCGTAAGTCCTTATGTGTACTCCCCCTTTGGCGCGCATGCCTCACGAGGCTGGGGCGCCATGAGGTTCATGATTTCTACGTGCTCTTGAATGAGATGGCAGCTGTGAGGAAGGCAGAATTGTGACGGCGCACCGCTTGACCAGCTGCCTAGTGGCAGCAAGCGTCCTGCGTTCAGCTCTCACCTTTGATGAAAGAATGCACATTCGCACACATTGCGCTCTATAAGAGAAAAAACACTTCTTGTCCATAATTTTCCAGGGCTAACTCAGATGTTTTCCTCGCAGGCCGGTTAAAAAGAAGGGCGGCACTGCCGCGGGTGTGCCTCGGTCAGTGAACGAGGCAAATTCTGCGGCCTCAAATGGCAACACCACCAAGGATCCGGTAAGTCGCGCATTGATTCCTGTCTTGAGCAAGGATGGTTCGAGCATGGATAGAGGCGAACGCTTCACTTCTGTCTCGAAAACTATTGTCTGTGTCTGTTGTCATGTCAATTTTCCTTTTGCGCTGTGGCGAGACGAAGGGGGCTGGTGGCCAGAGTGAAGCGCGCGATGGAGCAACCGGCTGCGTGTCTTGCGCCTGTGTCTGCGCCTGCGTCTGTGGTCGGGGGCCCGACTCTCGCACTCGTGACCAGCGACCAGCCGCAGCCAGCCAGACACGCACCTTGTTTTGGGTCGCACCGTCGACCAGGATCACCACCACACCTGAGCAATTTGCTAGTGGCTGCAGCTGGTGCATGTGTGTAATCTTGTTTCGTCATATGTCCGAGTGGACGACGGAAGCACAAAGCGATTTTTTTTTTGGGAACGGCAGCGACTTGCGCGCGCATTCTCACTGCTGTGTGCCGACTCGTGCTTGAGCTCAACATGGATCATTGGAAACGGGTTGCAGGCTAACAGACTCTTTCTAGACGGCGGAAAACGATGAAAACTGCTCGGCATGTGGGAACACGGGAGATGTCGTTTGTTGCGATGGCTGCCCGCGGTTGTTCCACTTCGAGTGTGTCGACATGGTGCAGTCTGATGATCTCCCTGATGAGTGGTACTGCAACGAGTGTCTCATCCGACGATACCCCTCACGCGTCCCTGTCCATAAAGGAATCTTTGGGAGCGCTCTCAACAATCTCGAGAAGAGCATTCCCCGAGCCTTCAGCCTACCCAAGCGCGTACAGAACCGCTTCGAGGGTGTCAAGGCCGGTGTTGACGGTGACTACGAAGAGGTTGTCGGTAGCAAGACGGCCAAGTAAGTCTTATCCCCCGCCAGTGTCATCTTTTTTTATGAATTTTCCCTATCTGCAATGGCGCTAGGTTTTTTTTTTTTTTTTTTTTTTGCCCTTTCTGTGTGTCTTGCGTCACGGTCGATAGCCCGGAATCTGCCAGTCCCAGACTATCCCGGCTGCGCCAGACCAGCCTCAGCCCCCCTCCCCTCTCCTTCGTCTTTGTCGTCCACCATCGCGCGCACTGTGACTTAGCTTATCGCGGCCCTAACAAAATACACAGGAAAAGAAATGGCTACGATGAATTGCCCGACTTCTTCAAACAGCGCGAAGATGGTCAGGCGGTGCTGTGTCATGGGTGTCAAAAATCGGCAACCGAGATCCGGGCCATAATCCCTTGCAGCGTCTGCTCGTATCATTGGCACATTGACTGTCTGGATCCGCCGCTGGCCGTGCCACCCGTCCTGAAGACTTGGCGGTGTCCAGCACATATTGATGACGTCCTGATTGAGGTCCCTGGTCTTGCTCCCGCTCATCGCTTCCGCAAGGTCAAGGCCAGCCAAGTCATCTCGCCTGCGTTGAGTCGTGGGTTGAAAAACAACGGTCACATTGAGATTGATTGGGATGGCGAGCCCGAGGAACCAGAGCGGTCCGGCTGGACCGACGTCCGCTCCTTTGGACGAATCTACAAACTCCCGGCAAAGGGAGTGGTGCTCGACTTCATCGAACAGTAAGTTTTCATCTGTGTGCACTAGCTCTCCTCTCATCCTTTCCCCACTTCTATCTCTTCTTTGTGTGCTCTATCCCAGTCATCGATAATTGGCTCCTCTCTGACCGTGCGCTACAAAAGGCTACGAAACAAGCGAGCTGGGTACGGACCTCGACAAGGCGAGCCCAAAAGGATTCCCTACCCATCGCCGCCATGTCAACCCGACGAGGCAGCGCCTCTGTATGGCTCTTCTCTTGAGCGCAAGATAGAGGAGATGCAAGTCGCACTCAACCTGATAGGCCTGCAGCAGGAGCGCTCAGATGGCATCGAGCAACTGACTTCTGCCCTGCTCGCTGCAGCCGATCAAAATGTCCTGTCGCTCATGGCCAAGACCAATGCCGACAATATCGCGCGCGATCAGCTCACAGATGGTGACCGCCTTGGGCTGCGCGCTATGTTGACTCAGATGGAGGCCATGAGCGCACGCATTCGAGACGTCCTGGGAGGAGAGGACGAAGAAGCACCTCGCACACCAATGCCGACAACCATCAAAACGGAACTGAGCTCGCCCGTCACAGAGTCAAACGGCATGGGCAGCCTGCATCATGTCAAGATGGACCAACTCCCACCCGTCACAGAACCCACGCCTCCGTCCACCGTTGACCATGCCGAGGGTTCCATGGATCTTGACTAAGACGACCCCTCCGGCTTGCGGCAAATTTACAAAATTGGTTCTACTTACTCGACCACCTAAATTCCTTAATAACGAGTCTGAGAGGTTCATTCTCATGATCAGTACCTCAAAAAAAAACTCGCCCCTACTAGACGCCGCATCTCCTTTTCAACCTTAAGGTCACACATTTTATCCCTCCTACACTTCTCCCTCACGAGGTATACATTAACATACCACACCCGCACTTTGTACTAGATTATTCCATATTTATCAGATCAGCAATCGGAAAGAATCCTCAGGCGAGGCTTTCTTCAAAACATGTATCATGGCTCCGGCTCAGTTCGGTGCCGCTGTTTTTCATAGGTCATGACTGAGAGGTCAAGGGTTGTCCTCTTCTCGTTTGTCAGGTTTGGGGGTTTCTGTTTGGGGTCAACATAGCGGATAGAGGATGCTAGGGATAAATCCATAGGTGCATGTTAGCGATAATGAAGTATTTTTTTTTTTATCTACTCTGAGTTGATACTGTGGTTTATGCTACTGTCAGGTGGACGTGAACATGGCATTGCGAATTATGCGTTCTTATGAAGTGCTTGAGCGATTCGTCTTGCATGACATCAGCCAGCGCTGCTGATCTCGAAATATCAGGATTGATGTCAACTGGACACTAGCTCTGTTGAGAGATAGGGACCCATGTCATCAAGAACACTACAAATCTACCTCGAAGGGCAGCAGCTGTATTTCCATCTCAGCTTGTATGCCACAGACACAAGTACCTCATGCCAATGTACGTCGTCATCACCGATCTCACGTCAGAAATGCCACGCTGACTATGACGAATGCTGATGATACTCATCGCAGCCGGGACAACCAATGTAACTCACTCTAGAAATTGGCACCACCTCACAAACGAAGCAATCATGTGCGATGAAAACAGTGAAAAGGACCGCAAGAAGGCAGTCAATAAGCAAACATCGAGACCCCACGGTCAAACGGTGCCAAACGTAGTGGAAACAAAACAAACACCCACGACGCATCACGAGACTCTTGTATAGTGAAGTTGAACTCATGCAAGTATTGATTTTCTAAAATAAAAGCACAAACGTCTCATCATGGATAAAAAAGTTATTTTTGTTGTGGCACATAAAAGTATAAGACAGGCGATCCTCGACTAGGTCTGCACAGGAATGCCAGAGAACCGGCCCCCAACATCCAGATGCTCCGAATCCGACAGGACGCAAAGAAGCCTTGCAAAAAAAAAATAGGTCGCTGGAGATTTTTTGTTTGCAATGAAAAAAGAGATGCAGTCGTCATTTCAATGGCCGTCGAGACGAGAAGGGGGCTCGTTTGTGGTACCGCACCATCCGATGACCCAATGCCCGGCGCAATAGTCTACCAAGGTTGCCATCCCTTAACTCCCAACATGAACTATTCTGTTTCCGTCCTCTCATGAAGCAAGTCGGGGTGTTGCGGAGCAATGCCTTCATAAAAAAAGTAATTCAATCAATACAGAATGAAAGCTGTACGATTCACTGCCGACGCCGTACACTCTTTCTTCCTTTTTTGATATATTTTGACATCCGGAAGCTCATCTCTGTGATTGAATAGACATATTAGCTGTTGCTCTTTTGGAAGATATCATCAGGGCAATTGACGAGAACGTACGCGACCACCTCGTCTGCTGTTAACTGGCTCTTGCTGCATGTATCCCATGCCTTGCATGCCGGCCATGTTCCCGTATCCATATCCTACTCCAAAACCGGGAGGCGCGTATGCTGGTTGCCCTGTAGGCATCTGAGGAGGCATATGCGATGCTGGCGGCTGAATGGGACTTCCGTTCGCCATATTGTGCTGGCGGTACTGATCGACCCCTGGAGCAGGAGCACCGTAGGCCCCATATGGAGCTTGCATGGGATGAAAGTTGTAACCCATGGGAGGTGCGCCCCTGTTCATCATGCCCTGTTGGTACTGAAGTTGGGGAAGGTTGACTAGTGGTGCCATGCCGCCTGCCGGGGCGTTGTACATCATGCCCTGTGCGTATTGCTGGAATGCTGGTACATTGGCATCCGCACTGTCGCTCCTTTGGCTGCCGTAGCCCGCATCGAAGCCGCTTGCATTTGGTTGGGCATTCACCTGGCCGTAAAAGGACTTGTTGTTCTGGTTGCTGTTGCTGCCGCCACTCTGGCCGCCCTGCGCATGCTGTCCATTCATCATGCCATTGCTCGCCTGTCGAGATGTTGGCCGCGGCCGGCTTTCCGAACTGTTACTGGTTTCTTGGCTGGGGGTGTTTCTTGTTGACAGACCGACCTCATCCATCAATCGCTTGTAACCCTGGTTCGGCTGCGCCTTCATCCTCACCAGCACATTCTTGACGTTCTCCACGACCTGAGCTCGCAGCTTCTCATCGTAGAAAGGCGTCGTTACGACCTTGAAAATCAGCGTGGCGCCACATCCAGGGTCCTGAAGAATCGACTCCAAAATCTGATCATTCGGTGAGAAAAACAGCGCCTTGAACAAAATGTCTCTCGCGTCGGACTCGACCTTTTGGTTGACAACTTTAAGAACGGTGAGGTATGCCACCTTGTGAGTGCACAGATGAACGAGATAAGGAACCAGACGTGGGGAGAGAACCGTGCGTCTCTTGGGGAATGTGCATGTATCCAAGAACCAGGTCAGAAGCAGGGCGCCATTTGCATTGGTAGCCAGTTGAACGCTATGCAGAGCGATAGCTGCGGCCAACATCTTTTGTTGCTGCTGGGTAGAGTGGTGACTTTCCAGGCACGCTCTCATAGCTCTGGCACCGAAGCGACCTTGCGCAATCTCCCACATGCGGCTAAGCATCGCCCCGAAGATGAAGTCATTGAATGGTGCTCCGAACTTTAAGCAGCCCTGTAGCACGTAGTTTCCATATTGATCGAGAAATAGGGGTACGGTGTATGGCCTTAGATGTTCGACGATCAAGGACATCTGCTGAGGGGTTTTGCAGACGTCGATGATCTTCTGTGCGGCCCACGTACCGTTCTTGTGGATGCCAATTTCGGCCATGTGAGGGGCAATCTCAGCCAACATGGCATCTCGAACCTGCTCAGAGCAATGCTCAAACAGCTTCTGGACAACCGTGTTGCCGAGATAGTCCGACGATAATTCAGCAATCTCGGGGAGCATATCCACAGCAATGTTCTCAATCTCTGGCTGCGACAGCAGCTGGTTGTCGATCCGCTTGCGAATATCTCTCAGCTTGGGAGCGTCATGAACTCTGGTGTGGGAAGGTTCACGGATAGCTGGAATTTCTTCCGCGTAGCTTGTGAATTGAATGGCAGACTGGACATTCTGAGAGATAACAGCCTTATCCTCATCAGTTGCGCCAAATTGCTCGACGATTTCCATAATGTCTTCCGGCATGTCTGCCAATGGCGGCACTGTCGGCGTGGACGTGCCCAAATTAGCTCCAGCGATACCATCAGCTGAGGCGGCTAGACCCGAGACAAAGCTGCTATCCTGGCCCTTGGCGAACGGATCAGGACTAGGCGAGGGATAGACGCCATCATGACCGGAGGTGTTCGATGCCGACGGGGGCTTCGCGAAGTTGATGCGAATAGGCCCTGCTCCGGGGAAGATCTCTTTGCCGTTCATGGAGGCCTTGGCAGCGACCGAACTCTCGACTCTCTCAAAGTTGACGAAGCCACAGTTCTTATGTGTGAGCACTCGAGCGGATATGATCGGGCCATGAGACTTGAACATCTCGACGAGAGTAGACGTGGTGGTTGATGTTGGAATGCCGCCCAGCCAAAGAGCGCTGGTAGGGCCTTCAAGGCCTTGCTCCTCGGCGCCGAGGAGACCAGCATTGCGACTGTTGGACCTCCTTAGTGTCATGCCACTCATCGACTGTGGCAGTTCGTCGAATTCCTTGTCATCTTGTAACCGGATTTCGGCGGGGGCAATCGGGGCAGGAATGCCGGCATTGAGAGTTCGCATCGTTTCGAGGACGCCTGCCGTTGTACGGGCACGAGGACGGGTGTTGTTGATGAAAGCTTGCACAGCGAGGTTGTGATTGTGAATCGCCGCGTTGGTCGCCGCCAGCTGATCTTTGAGCGCGTCATACTGAGTCCCGATGGCGACGTTGCCGGCGGGAGAGTCGTAGTCGTCCTCGTATCTGTCTTTGTTGTTGACAGAGTATGAGCGGAAACGGCTTGCTTGGTTACTATAATCATAGTAAGGAGTTGCCAGCTGAGCCCGAGAAGGTTGAGGAGTCGTTTCGGCTAATCCAAGGTAGTCTAAGGTCCGCATGTGCACATCGGAATCTCCACCACCCTCCTTGGAGAATTGGGATTGCGAAGGAGAGCTTGGCCCATTGGACCCGACACTGGCGATGCTGGCTAATGTAGAGACACGCTCACGGCCAACGCCTGCTGGATTCCAACTGCTGAAAATGGACGGACCGAATGGCGAGCTCGAGCCTGGCATCGTGTTGAAGGGGCTACGTTGTGGCATAGACCCCGCACGAAGGCGTGAGAGAAGGGCCGAACCCCCTGGTGCGCTGTCAGGCTGGTCGAGGTTTGGTGACGGTGATTTTCCAAAAGGGCTCTGTGACGGGGTAGCTCTGGCAGACTTGGCGGCTAGGTTGTGAATGTTGAGTAGACCATTCACCGGGCCTCCAGGCAACCGGGACGGGACGGTACCAGCACGAGCTCGCCTGGTCTGAGGCAAGGCGTCTGTTACCGGAAGCTGGCCAAAGTCAGGAAACCCGTCAGTTGGCGATTCCGGGATATTTTCTCGCAGAGGAGTTGAATTGCCGCTAGTAGGAGGGCCACCCCAAGGATTCAGAGGCATGCCTGGGATTCCCTCTTGGGCTTGAATTTCGCGAGCCCTGCTTGATGACATTACAAGATCAGTAAGAAGTCAATGCAGGGGAGGGAAAAGGACACGAAAGCACGAGTATGCCAAAAGTATGCCAAAAACGCGCGGCGTGGGCGACTTAGTAGAAGGTTTCTATAGGAAATGCAGCCACAAACCTTTTAGAAAAGAGCCTGCTGGACCCTGCCATATCGTGCGATGGAGAACCTGCCCCTGATCGCGAATTGCCCGCCATGATGCCACCTGGGAGCCCGAATGGAGATCTATTACTTGACATTGACGGATCGACCGGCGAGTTGCTGCTGCCAGGTGACTGGGATCGACCAGCCTGAGAAAAAGAAGATTGGGACGGGAAGCCCGGTGCCATATGATCTGATCTGGACATTGACATTATCAATTACCTGGCTGACCTCATGACACTGAGGTACAGTAGAAAGCCTTGAGGCAGTATATGAATAATTATTGTTCTCTGTTCGTATTGTCCGACGCGCAATGAGACTGGGCGACGGCAATGAAGCTACGAAGGCGTTTTCGAAAAATGATTCGTATCGTGTATGTTTTTTGGCTTGGTCTGAAGCAGCTGAGCGACGCAAGGCCAAGGTATGCACCTGAGCCAGCGACCGAAGATGAGGGCGAAAAGAATCCGAAGGGAGCGGAGCGGCGCACAAGAATATGGAAAACACCAGGTGGTTCAGCAGCCAGGTATTACAAAAGAATACTGTGACAACAAACCCAATCGAGCGAGACTACCGAATTTCGCTTTCTGCGGGAGGACCGAAACGATGGATAGAAGACGGCGTAGAAGCTCGCGAAAGAGTATGAAGAATGATTAAACAAACAGCTATCCAGACGACAGAGACAATCGGTAACAGCTATTGCAGCGTTGGGAGTAACTCTTGGAGTTGCGGCTGCAAGGCGTGAGCGCACACGTAACTAGCTGCCGGGGCGAAACGGTCCGTTCGGGATGGTGGTGGTCTCGGCGAAGGGAGCGGGGCTGCCACGAGGAGAAGGAAGTGAGGCAAAGTAAAAGAGTAAAAGAATCAATATACAGGCCTCATTGGGGGTGAAGTGGAAGGGGAGGAGGGAGAGAGGGGAGGATGGTGGATGGGAAAGAGAAGAGAGGAAGAGAGAAAATCGAGGCTGGTGGTGATGACGGGGGTTTGGATTTCGTGGGCCAGCGAGGAGGATACGATGGGACGAGACAAGCAAGCAGGAACTGGAGCTGGCTGGGAGCAACTGATAGGCTGAGTGGACACGGGAGACAGGAGCCCCAGAGCGAAGCCCCAGAGCTAGCCCAGGGGATGCATTCAACTCAACGGTGGCACCAGACTGCACCAGCACTATTATTGCCAGGCTCTGTCCGCAGTGGGCACTGCTATTAAGGCCTGGCCAACTGGGATCGACCAGTTACTGTATGTATGTATGTACACATGTATTCTGATCCGTCGGCATCAACACTGTCTACTGGCATCTGCTTGATTGAGTAGGCGCACGGTGCAACATGGAGGCGTGCAAGGCGCTGAATCGTCGTGGACTGATGACTGCTGCAAGCTGCGCAATGGTGTCGATGGGAACAGACGGGAAACGGGACAGCATCACACATATTATACCTAGGTACCTACACATTGGCCAGGATGTCCGTCCGGACTTGTTCGATCTGATAGTGTCACGCATGCACCTAATTCAATCCATCAGTCCGCATCTGCCCTAGGTCTGTCCTGTCCTGGAAGCTGGAGAGGAGCAGTCTGGTCTATTACTTGATCGCAGTCCACGCATTGACCAGTCAAGTCGGGCCAGCAGTGCGCAAGTTGCTGGCGTGGCGCCCCACCGTGCCTGGCACTTGGCTCGCTCTTGCCTTGCCTTGCCCTGCCTGGGAAAGGGCGTGGCAGCAACGCGGGGAGGCCAGCCATATGATGCCTGGCAGTTTTAAAGTTCACTTGCTCGCCCGATCTGCCGTCAAGCGCCAAGCTCCCGTCTTTTGGCCTCAAGCTTTCTTCTAATATTCTATTACGCGTGCGTCGAAATGTGAAAATTCCAACCAACGGTCAGCAGAATTGCCAATGTACCCGACGTTGCCACCAATGTTCTTGATGGAGCAGATGGTCAAGCACCTCCCGCTCGGCTTGCTTTATCACAGCAGGACGCACTCGAGCATCAACAATTCATGATCCGGCCAGGATTGTGCCGCCCACCGAGAACAACGGGGCAAAGGGGCATGGCGCCTGACGAGAAATGAACTTCACCCTGAAGTCAGATGTGCACTTGTGCCTGGCCAGCAATTGAGGAGCCACCATTGAATCGTCGTCACGACCCGGACCAGTCAGATGTCGAGGCTGGCATGGTCCTTGAAGTCTGAAACAACTCCAGAAGACTGGGTGGGTTTCGTGGATGCTCTTCAAGCCTACCACGCGTCTTGTTTGTCCTTGCGTGTTGCGTTACCCGCCAGATCCACGACCTTTGTCAGTTGCTTTTTCTGGACAGACGGCAGTATTGTATATGTATATTGACACTCGACATGAGATTTGTAGGCAGATATGGCAAAAAGAAAAAATACCACAGAGAGAGAGAGAGAGAGAGAGAGAGAGAGAGAGAGAGAGAAG
>AFRD01000229.1:0-53124 GCA_000222875.2 Periglandula ipomoeae IasaF13
AATGTAAACGTTCGCTCCGGGCGGCCTTGTCGTCGCTCTGCGTCTGAGGGAGTGGTCGTGACGGAGACAACAGGTTCATTTTCGGAATCCGCTGCTGTTGATTGAGCGCCATGCTGGAGTCGTTGGGCAGCAAGGTTGACTGCGTCGTCGAATCGAGAAAAGTATGGGTTCAGGAAGTAGTCGCCGATGAAGGATTGGCTTAACGGTGCGATTTCTTGCAGCGATCTGTGTGGAGTAGAGTCAGTTCGGTATGAGCCGTGAAGACGAAGCCCGGAACGTGCTTACAGGACAACAATGTCGGGCAGAGTGGAAGCATTGTTGGTAAAGGCAGTGTGCACGTGGTTGGCAAACACGCCGACGTTGATCAGCGACTTTGCGCAATTGAAGGTCAAGACCAACAGATCAACCGCGGATGGCGGCATGTTTGCTGATGTGGCCGAGCCGTTGGCGTGATTCAGGTCGAGGGTCGCCGTCGTTGCCATGTGCACGCACTCGGTTCGCTTGCAGAGTACGGCACGGATTCACAAAAGTGAAGGCGGACGAGGACGTTGGTGGGATGGATGATGATGCAGCGTAGCAGCAAGGGTCAGGGTGCCACTTGGTGCTGGTACTGGTAATACTGGTACTGGTGCTCGTGCTCATGCTGGGTGCGTGGAGGAAAAGGCGGGCTGCCGATCTGGAGATTCCCGTCGGGCTTCCTTCGCCCAATGAGACGGATCCAGGGTCTTCAATCTCCGGGCTGAAGCTGAAAAGGATATCGATATTCTTACCCCACAGCGCGACGAGGTTGTATTTGTTTCCGAATAGCGTGCTGTACAACGATGACCATAAAAACGCGGATGCACGTTGAAGCCTCGAAACCTGCAGACTGGTTTCTTTGTCCTATCTCCATCATTTCCTCAACGGCAGGTCATGTCGCCTCTTATTATACTCCGTCTCTCACGTTTGCACCTGCCGTCCCGTCCAAGCCATGTTCACTAACTCAGTGGGTCCAACGCCGACTAGTCGCAGGCAGTCACCGGGCTGTGCACATTGCCCTGTTCAATACTTCCTCTTCCATGTCACCAGTCGGGCCTGCAGAGCAGTAACGAGGGGGATGTTGGAAGAAGGCACAGGGGAAGCGAGGCAATAATCACTGCTGCGGATGGGAGGAACTAGAAAAAATCCACAAGCTCCCTGCTTCAGCTTCACGTCCAGCTCCAGCTACGACTTTCAGCTCTAGCTCTAGCTCTAGCTCTAATAGCTCCCAAGGTTGACACGCGCCAAACGATATGGAATCCGAATCCTGCGTCGTTTTGGACACCAGACCAAGACCTATTATGTGTCCTACATGCATGCAAACATACTCAAGCACAGCCGACAAGAATACTCCGACCTGGCAACCTCGTTCGATTATTGAACACACCTACCTAGGCTAGATACTCGCACGCGGCGCAGATGCCTTGCCTCCCCAGTTTGCCGCTGACCTGATCAATCCACGCATGTCTCACCTGCTATTCACATTCATGATATGACTACGCGGAACATGGTTGCACAGCTCCGCACATTGTGCCTTGCCTGTTTTGCGTCGTAACTCGAGATGCCCAGGTACTTAGGTAGGTATTCTGGACTCTTGCGTTGCAACGCTCAAATGGCCATCCTGGCCAGCCTTCCGTGTGACTCTTTCTGTTCTGCTTAGTCCTCCGCGTGAGCCTCTTCCCCGCCCACCTATGGCTGCTCACGCGACTCGCTTTGTGCCGCTCTAGAACTACATCCCCAAATTAGTATTTACCTTCCAACCTACCTAGGTAGGTAGCCAGGTGTCTAGCAGTAAAGCCGGCAGGAGCTCTCATGTTGGATTGGCTTAATTTCCCAGGACGATGTCCTGTTGAAGAAAAATGGCCATACCGGCCTTATTTCGTGGAGTCTTGTCGCTTATATTACCGTCACATTTCACAAGTCACGAGGTAGGGAACGTAGTTTAGCAAAGAAATAAACAAGCAATCAATTGTTGAAAACTATCTGATGTAATACTGGCAGCTTTACCATGCCCCTTGCATCTGTGTCCTGCGGCGGCATGCTGACAATTGAGGCAGCTCGGCTTGAGATACTTGCCCAAAGAAAGCCGAAGCCTTGTTGCCGCAGCCGAATTAAGCAGGCATCGTCCAACACGAAGCATCGCCCCACCTCTGCTCGACTCCTCTTACGATCCTGACCGTGTCCTAATCATGTTTGCCTAGTCCAGCACTGCCCCGTGAAGAGCGTCCCGAGTCCATGGTAACAATAACTTGACTTGATCCAGACGACATGACAGCAGGTGCAGTGCCGCATGCCCCGAGTTTCCCAATGTCGATCGACTCACGCGTCAGTGGCAAACGGCTTCCAAGCTTCGAGCCTCCCCAGAAACTGCCTGGTGGCCAAAATCCGGAAATCAGAATGCTCGAGTTGCAGAGTTGAATCGGAGGGCAAGAGTAAAGACCAAAAAAAGATAAGAAATTCTTAATCGAAGGGGAAACGCAGCTATACCGCAGCGACGGAAGGGCAAGATTCCTGAAGCGGACGCGAGTATGTTGATACGAGCTTCAGGTAGTATAATCTTGCGCCAGCCAGGGTGACTGCAGCTCTGCATATCCGTCCATGGCTCGTGAAATGCACACCATGGAAGAATAAACATTGTTGCAGATGCAGAAAGACTGTGCTTGAGTCCGGTAATCCGCCAAGTCGGATTACCGGACATGCCGTTCAGACGGGACCATGAATAGCCAGACAACTGTCTAATCGAGCACTTGTGCTCAATTAACAACATCGACAGTTGACCGCCAAACAATAGGCCATCCGAGCCATGCGTGAAAAGTCGTAAACCCTAACATGCGTCGAAGAACGAAATATAGCAATGCGTAACGTTGAAAAATGCAGGTGACAGAAAGGAAGCGCGAAATCCATAGGAAACGTCCCCGGCGTCAAAAGAACAGACACGCCAACAGACTGTGAGCCCGTCATATCGATGTCATGACAGATGCTCCAGTTTCTCCAGCCTCCAGGTGGCGTGCTTGCATGTAATTCAATTTGTGTTGGGCGCCTTGGGGTAGAAGTAACAAGATAAAAGGGATGATGTCATCGCAAATATCTAGTCCAGTGTTTCCATGCTGGACCCCGTTCGACGGGAGTAAGTGGTAAAGCCATGTTTCACGCATCATTTCGGCCGGTAACTGCCAGAGGCATAACCCGCTCCCTTTGAAGCAGAGCGAAGCCTGTTTATCGTCCACTGAGTCAGCCATAGATTGTCAGCACATTTTCCTTTTAGCCAGCGGTCATCAAGTACAGTCAACGCGCGCAGGAAAATGACACCTTACAAAGAGAAATTCTTGTCGTTGAAGGCTGGGCTATTCTTGATCACTCACATCCTGTCGCTACCGCCAATTGCACGGTTGGTATCCGGAGTGTCTACACCAGCACCAGATCCTCGTTCTAGCATCTTGCGGCGAGAGCTGGGAATGGCGTTGGGCTTGGCAGCACCAGATTGGCCGGCAGTGGCAGCGTTGGTGCGCGACGCACGAGCCTTCTCATCCTCCTCCGGGTTCGCCTGGCCGGCAGCTTGAGCAATGGCCTGAGCGTTCTTCTGGTACTTGTAGACGGTCCAATCAAAGACGTAGTCGTACTGGAAGCCTTCACGGACAAAGAGATCGCGGAAGATCTTGCGGAGGTAGCTGTAATCAGGCTTGTCGTCGAAGCGCAGAGAGCGGGTGTAGTTCAGGTAGATGGCAAACTCGTTGGGGAAGCCGCGGCAGAGAACCTCGGTGGGAGTGGTCATCTTCTTCTCCATGATACGATCGTACTTCTGCTTCTTAGTAGCTGCCTTGAGACCTTGCCAGGGAAGAGAGCCACGGCAGAAGTAGAGCATGACGTAACCAAGAGACTCCATGTCATCACGACGAGATTGCTCCACACCCAAGTGAGTGTTGATAGAGGCATAACGGGCAGTGCCAGTCAAGTTCTTGTTCTCACGGTAGGGGATGTGGAAGTGAGTCTTGGGGTCGCGATACTTCTTGGCCAAACCAAAATCAATCACGTTGACCTGGTTGCCGCGCTTGCCGATGCCCATGAGAAAGTTGTCGGGCTTGATATCACGGTGGATAAACGACTTGGCGTGAATGTACTCGATGCGAGAGATGAGCTGGTCGGCAAGGAGCAAAACAGTCTTGAGTGAGAACTTCCTGTTGCAGAAGTTGAAAAGATCTTCCAGACTGGGGCCGAGGAGGTCGAGAACCATGGCGTTGTAGTCACATTCGGTACCGAACCAGCGAACAAACGGGATGCCGACACCGCCGGCGAGCGACTTGTAGACACGGGCCTCATACTCCAGCTGAGGGTGCTTGGCCTTAACGGACTCCAGCTTGATGGCAATTTCCTCTCCAGAGATGATGTTGGTGCCCAAATAAATATCACCAAAAGAGCCGGAACCGATTTTTCGGCCGATGCGGTACTTATTACCGACGCGCAGATCCTACATATAACAGTGTTAGCAGTTGTGCATGAGCAAACTTGAATCGAGAGCATAGATGCAGACGGAAGGGACAAGGAACGGGAATTGTTGAGTCGTTATCGAGCAGTCGAAGAGAAACCTATCTTTCGAAATTGCTGCCCGACAATGTCTGCAGGCATTCGGGGAACTGGCTGATAGCCAACATCTCAGTCTATGCCACCACTTACCATTGTAGTCATGATTGCAGTCGGGTGCAGAAACTGCGTTTCCCTGAGGAAGGGAAAATGCTATAGAATTCGTGTCAAGGAGATCAATGGATCGAAAGTACAGGCCTGCGTAGTGTGGCTGTAACGCGTCGAATTAGTAAAATGAATGATTTATTGGGACTCAAGCTCGCACGGGTTGAACTCGAACGTGAACTGATGAAAAGACTGCGTCAAGACGCCGTGTGTGATGATTGAGAAGGAAAGTGAGTGATGGAGTTGTGCCCAGCTGTGGAGAGTGAAGGCTCTGAAGGGAGCAACGCCACCGGGCCAAGTTCGGTGCAGATCTACGTTGGCCAAGATTTGTAGCAGCTGCGGGCAAGCCGAAGCGCAGCCGCTGCTGGCTGGCATGCACTGGACTGGACCAGGGACAGGCTACAGCAACGGATTGAGTCCACTCGCGGGAGACAATCTAAATCGGGCACGTATGTCTGACCATATCCAACGAAAGGAGAGGAAAGGATTGAAACGCAATGGGAAAACATTCTTGTACAATTCCTGCAGCTGCAGACTTACCTGTACTGGTTGGATGAACAGACTGCAAGAAGCGGTCAAAAGGTGGTTGAGGTATGTCACGCCTTGCTTTTGGTACAGACGAGATCGAGTTGAGCGGTGGCCGAGGGCAACGTTGTAACGGTCGGCCGAGGGAGGGACTTGCAGGCGAGGATGCGGAGATTTCGATTAAGTCGGGGTTCGTCCTCCGGATGATTGATGGAAGAAGGTCTAGATTTAGAAACTCACAAGAGAGTTGTCGAGCTCCTTTGTGTCGTTGACCAGACAAGGCTGGCGAGTGACGGGAGGTGGTGGTTGTGTGGGGGGTGTTGGTGAGAGGAAGAAGAGAGTAAATGGGAAGTGAGGCGTGAGTAGGAGGAGGTGGGGAAAGGGAGGGGGGAAAGCGGCGAAGGGATGTTCAGGCGAGGCGAGGCGAAGAGGAGCGAGGTAACGCAGGGAAGCTCGGGCCGGGACTGGCAAAGGCGAACAGGTCAGAGGGGCCACTTTTGCAGTGGTGGAAAAAGGAAATTCGAGGGGGCATAGAGGCCTAGGGGGCCGTTGATGGCCAGAGCCGCTGGGCCAACTGCTGGCTGGGACTCTGAGTATTTTCAGGCTGGGACCACACGGCCCAGTGTGCCAGGCTGGTGGCACCTGGGGCCGATTTGGGGGGTGGCTGGGGGGCAACACGCTGGAGGGGAAGTGAACAGGGCGCTATTACAGCTGCGTACAGCTGCCAGGTCGGGTGCTGGTTGAGCCCAAGAAGCTGCTTGTCAGTCAGCGCCTCAGGTCAAATGCAGTCAGCTGTCAATGCTGCAGTAAAGTACCCTTGGACCTTCAGTTGGCCGAGCCACGCCCAGGCTAGGACTAGATTGACATGACATGACATGCCATGACACCTCATTTGATTAGCAGCCGCGATACGCTGCCGAGCGTCCCATCGAATCCAGCACGATCAGCTCAAGTACTTTCCGCCCGCTTAAACGGCCGGCGCTGATGAATCGTTAATGCTCTGCCCACAGGCACCGGTCCTTCTCACAACGCGTCGTCGCCCACACGGCTCCTGGGTCAAATTACGCACGACGCTGGGACAATTAGCCGGTTTCAATACAAAACCTATGATGTCCAACGGATACACAAAGGCAGACGCATAGACGGGAATGCAGACGGGTAACTCCAGCGGCTCGGCCATCTAGGCCCAATCTCTAACAGTCAATGCAGCGATGCCCTGCTCGTCCGATCCCAGCTTTGGCGGCCATCAGGTTCGTGGTCTGTGCTCTTCTGGCGCGAATTAGGGCGATACGATAATACCGTCTGGGAATACGGCTAGACAGCTTCGGCCTCGTATCTCCTATCACTGCTGTCTGGCGCCTGTCGTGCCCCGTCGCCGCCCAGCATGAAATTGATGGAATTGCTGCTGCAGCCCAAGAGTGGATCACGGATCATCTGCTCCATCAAGGGGCGGGCGACTTTCCGGTTTCTCATCAAATCTGTACGGTACAGTAATTGAGGTCTGGTGCATGCTCGCAGTCAGTTGTGAGAGCTACATTCACTCAATGCTATCGAACTGTTTGCATGCCAGCTTGGCGAGGCGCATTTGGGTCTTACTTGACTCTTGTTTGACCTCTGGCTGTCATGAATCGAGCGCCGTCTGATCTAGGACATTACAGCTCTGAAGTCCCTACAGAACATTGTCACGCCCTTCGTCCGGCAGGGAAAACAGCTGTCTGATCGTATAACAATAGTGCTCAACGCAGACTCGCTTATCTCGCTCTCGGAGGGTAGTATGCTTTTCCCTCCTCGGCCATCGATTGCCTGGAGAAATTGGTGATATGACGACAGTGGAGGGGGTGGCGGTCCGTGGCGGTCCGTGGTCCCTACATTCCAAGGAACACAGTATATTACTTTGTACTACAGCCCTCGCTCGACTATCCGAGGCGAGAATAGGGCACCGGAGTAACTTTTGACCAAAGGAGCTTTCCCCGTGTCACTCACCCTACGCAGCCGCTGTCGAAATCGCAGACATGACCCGTGACTGAGAGAATTGAGTTTGCACCCGTCTCCGCATGCACGTCACCAGGGTCCATCGTGTGCAAGCTTGATGCTGATCTAGACGAATTTTTTTTTCAACCGTGGAACTTGTTGAGAGGAAGATCTTTTGACATGATGTAGAACGCACAAAGATACATACGGTTCGATATCCCTTATGGTCCAAATGCTGACCCGGCTCACTGCTAACAGATCGATCGCCGGGTCCCGCTTCCTACACTTGGCACTCCAAAGAACGAGGCTCGCGATGGAAAGACGAAGGAAGGCATCCGCATCTCAACCCTTTTACTGTCCCCCTGGTCCACACGCCGTGGTTGACGCTTGGCTGGGTCTTCAGTCCCCTGCCCGTTTTGTACGTTCGCACAGAAGACACCTGCAATGAGCTGCTGGATTCGTCTAGAACGGATCGACACAGCATCGAGCTGACCTGGCCGGACTTGCTGCCATGTCGAGAACGAACGAGACATTCTCCATACAATGCACCATCTTGATTGTGACGCAGCTATTTTTGGCGGCAATGCTGCACAAAGAGCTCAGATAGGGTCCCAGGGCAAAGAGCATTGAAACTCGGGCGACCAGCATGCGGCACGCGGCTGCTTCGTCGGCCTGGTTTGCCTATTGACAAGGCTGACAGACGATCTGAACAAAATTGCAGCTGCTCAGCTTGGAGTGCACCTGACCAGACATGCATCTCGATGTTCACAAAAGCGCGGGGAGCCGCTTGCGGGGAGCCGCTTGCGGGGCTGAGCTTCACGAGCCTCAGTCTTCGATTTTACCAAGCCTCATGAAAAAGCAGTGCAAAGATATGCTAATTATATTTTTCCACCAAGACATATAGGTTGAGCCTTTGCACATCCTCCCCTTATCGGATACATATTCGCGCAGTCATAATTACAAGGCACGCGAACCTTTGCTCATCACCACAACAAGGTTTCAAAGTCGATAATCAAAAGACTGCGAAATTCAATGATCTGTGAAAGCATTCTAGCTTTCCTTCTCCATACTCAGTGCCCAATAGAATAGTGCATTCGCCTAGGAAGAGCTGTGCCACAATGATGGGAAGAGGGTTTTCAGAAATGTTTCACATGTAGTAATGATAGAGATGGAGACCATTTTCCTCCTTCAACCGCAACATGTCTATCGCGAAGACTTCTGTCCACGGCGAGTAGAGGAATGGTAACGCACTTGGATGGAGTCGTAGAGGACATCTCTTTTAACAATGCCTTTTGCCTCCGAGTATGATGACCCGAAGTCTGAATATAAAAAATTCACCTTTCCATTTCACAAGGAACTTCAGGTACCAATACAATGTAAATCATCACGTGTCCAACCCTGATGAACGTCAGCTTGCGAGTATACTTGTCCATTTCCAGGCACCATCGCGGCATCGACAGCATGAATAAGATCCACGTCATGTAATGCCGGACTCAACGCAGCACAAATCCGGCTGAAGTAAAACATTGAACCTCAAACAAATCCCTTCATATTCATGAGTGTCTTTTTCCACCATGCCACCTCCTATATAAGATCCGAATGCATCATTGAGCAAACGAGCCACTTCTATAAACAGAAGTAGCTCGACACCGTATTAAAGGCAAATGGTTCAACAACACAACGACATCTATCCAACCCCGTGCTGCTTAATTGCGCCACCTAGCATGATCATTGAAGGCCAAATCATTCGCATTCATGACCCAATATCTGATTGTCAAATCCAAAATGCTATCCAAATATACTCTATAAAACTTTATACTCAAAAAAAATGCACCAACGCCACGCTATGCAAAGTACTCAACTCAAACTGCTCAAGGCCCCCTCCACCCCGGAGGCGGTCCCTGTCCCCATTGTCCTGGTCCTCCCGGCCCAGCTCCAGCTCCAGCTCCAGGTGCCGGTGCAGGCCCAGGACCATACCCATACCCTCCCGGCATCCCTCGCTGCCCACCCATATTCTGTCTCCCAGGCGGATTCGAAGTATAGGCAGGCCGATATGCCGGCCCCGACGGGCCCTGCAACACAGACTCCAACTTACTCTCCAGAACCTGACTGGTCTTGTCGAACCACTTCTTCGCAGAAGACGAGCTGAACAGAGAGCTGCTCATCATGGAACTCGATCCCGGACGAGGAGGATAGGCCGGTGGAACAGGGTTATAATGTGTTTTTGGCGGGGGAGGATACGCCGTTGTGTCGATGGGGGCACCTCCGAAGCCGCCGTACTGAGGCTGTGGTCGTCTTAGAGGCAGTGGCGGGGGCGGTTTGCCTGGTGGAAAAGAAGGATTCGGAGGCGCATTGTTTGCATAGACGGGCTGTGGGGGATATGATGGTGGTGGAGGTGAGTATGGCGGATATTGATATTGCTGTTGATGTTGGTGCTGATGTTGATAGTTGACTGGTGGAGGCTGTGAGCCGGGCCGGATGTCGTTAGGAAAGGAATATGCCGGTGGAGGCGAGTACGGACTGTATCCTGGAGATGCTGATGACGATGACGGAGGTTGTGCTGGCGTCGAGTTCGCGTGTTGGACTGGTAGTCTCTGCTGGTTTGGCTGTGGGCTCGGCTGGGAATAGGGCCTATACGTCGGTTGATGGGTATTCTGTGAGAGAGCGGGCGATGGGGGTATTTGAGGCGTGTGGCTAGGATGGATGGGTTGCGGAGACAGCGTGGTCAGTCCCGGAGATGGCTGGGCCGTGATGGGTACATGGCTCTCTTGCTGCGTCGAATTCAGATGAGCGGGGAATTGTTGAGGTGGTGGTGTTGGTGAAACCGGAGGCGGAGGCGGAGACGACAGCGGTGTCGTTGACGGTGCTGGCTCTGCTACCGGGACTGAAGCTGAAGAAGCCGTGTCTTGTTTAGAACTCTCGTCCAGCCGAGGGGAGAAACTCGGAGAATACGGCTTGATATTGGCATGTGCCGCACCAGACACGGTCATCGGTTCAGCAGGATGTGATTCCTTGACGGGAGACGGACTCGCAGGTTGCGAATTAGGACTGAAAGGCATGTAGAAATGATGCGGCGCAGCCCCCAAGTTATTCGGCGACGGAGAAGCAGGCGTGCCAGCTGCCGGCGAAGATATGGACGGCGGTCTATATGGTCGATAAGGCGCCGCATGGCCTTGTGAAGCCTGTACGGGCGACTTGGAGCCTGGAGACGTAGGACTGCTCAGTCCACCGGCGGAAATGTCGTCTCTCTCTGGAGGACAGTATGGCTTAATTGGTGATGTCGGGCTCTTTGAGCCATGCTGACCAGGTGACGACAAGGGCTTATCTGACGCTGCTTCGGCTTCATTCTCAACAGCACCAGCAGCGTTTCCCAGATTCAAAGCACCAACTTTGCCAACCAGACCATTCATCTTCGCAGACGACCCTCCTTGCTCCTGAACTGTAGGATATATCGTCGCACTCATTCCATTCTCATCATCGCCAAATGTTGGGCCATGGTATGGCCAGGGGTTCGCTTGTTCTGCCTTTGCAAGTTTCTCGTCCTGATCGTCAGCCCGTGCTTCAGCGTCTTGTCCATGAAGTGGCTGGGATGTCTTCGCGTCCTGATCTAGATAGAATGGCCACGGGTTCGCCTGCACTGCATCTCCCACCTCGGCCGTCCTCGTGGTTCGTTTCTCTGGCTCGTCCTTCACACGGGTTGGAGCGGCCTCGGCAGCCATCTCGAAGGCGAGGCCGCCCCCGGGGCCAGTCACGGAGCCATGAACCGGAGCGGTATCGAGCTCGGCGACGAACAAGGGCGGTGGATAGCTTTCTGTGTGTTGGCGACGATGAGACATGGCGTGCGTAGACTGCCGCAGAAGGGTCCTAAGGGGGGTCGCGAACCCCTTACGTCCGTTTGGTCTCCAGCGTCGGCACTCTGGTCATTTGCGGACTCGGAACTTTGTTGTAATCCCGTTGCGCAGTCGTTGAGGTATTATTGTATGTTGAAGCGCAGGCCAACACGGCTCACGAGCCAGATGGTGTTGGGTTGGATGAAGTTGAGGCTGGGGGCTGAGACTGGGCCGCCTGACTGGCGTAGTAGGATGCAGCTGGCCCTCCTCTAGTCTCCTGCCTGGCAAGCGCCTCGACGATCCAGGTTCAAAGAAATAGAAGAGACTAGCGCCATCGGTCGCCCGCCCGCCCGCTTGCTGCAGTTCTCCATGTCCAAGACGGTTGCCTCCAGTCTGCTGTGGATCCCCTCAGCCTTTCCATGTTTCCTAGTCCTCGGGCCCGACACACAACCAACTACCCTTGTCCCTCTGTCTTACATATGAATTGTGCATGAACCTTGCTTTTAGTTCCCGAGCCGTCCTACCATGGTAGTGGAACTGGGAAGTTGTCTATGGCACCAAAATATGGAACTGAAGCGCTGGTCGAGTGACGTGGGCTATCAACTTCCAGTGCTCTCACAGTCGGCCACGGGTTCTTGCTTCACTCTATAACATCATGTATTAATACTCTCTCGGTTCTTTTCGATCCAAGCCGATGACTAATCGTTTCGCGGCCTACAAAACGATTAAACAACTAATTATATACGTCGCGCATCTTTTGATTTTCCATTTCTTTCCATCACTGTTCCTAATCGAACTGGTCCGTATACACAAAAGATATTCCGAGTCTAGTAACCAACAAAGCAACTCCAACTCAACACACAGAGAAGGACAAAAAGAATTGTTGGCTCAGCAATAAATATCGCACGCCAATGCTGACAACGGAGGGGGGAAAAATGCTCTGAATCAGTGGTGTCTAGTCGTCATGTCCGCGTGACGAATCCAAGGATGAACAGAAGACAGTATTTGTGCAAATATCGTCATCGAAACTAAGGTCTCGTCGGGTAAGATAAATAAAATAAAATAAAAAAGGCAGAGATGGTGGCGTCGACACGTTCTATCAAACTCAATCATCGGTCGTTGTCTCTCCACGTTGTCTTCTGTCGTTCCATCTCCGCTTGCCTACTCGGGTCTCGTAATGTGGCGCAAGAGACAATATCCTGCATGGTGCCTTCGATGGCAGCTTTAGTCTTGTTGCGATAAGTGTCCACTATAATTTGTCATGTTAGTCTCATTGTCGGTTCCGGCGTGTGTTCCAAGGTATTTGCTCACATGCGCGCTGGAGGAAGACAGTCCTGCCAGCGAAGACACGGCTTTGCAACCATGCCATCCGGTATGCCAAGTCATTCAGCTTCACCTCCTTTCCGCGAGAAGTTTTCCTCATCCTGGGTACCGCGACTTCACCACTTTCGCCTTCAGCCATGTTCACTTTGACTGCTTGGCTGGCCGCTTTCGTCATGCCACGACGGCCCAAGTCTCGACCCTCAGTTTCCTGTATGCCATCATCAGACAAGTCTTCAGAGAAGAATTGTGAGCCAGTAGCACTAGGTGGTGGACTTTGCATCTCTCGTGGGAAATAACTGCGCGGGAAAACGCTTGCGCCCTTGCGGAAGCTGTCAGGGATCTCATTGGTGTCGACGCCGTCAAGCGTAACCCGGACTCGAAGCCTCGAGCCTCGCACATTGTCGTCTACGAGGATGAACTTTCGTTTCTTTGCTTCAGGAATGTTGGGGAAAAGACCCTCGGGCTCATCCGTATTAGTTCGACTATGTTTCCGTGCGGGAATCGCGCTTCCACCGGCCCTGGGTGCCATGTGAGACATCGACCCGCCTTGAGCACTGGCAGGGTAGCCTTGACCAACATAGCCAGTGAAGACATGCGCAGGTCTCACATCGTCTCCCGCACCATGAGGTCCATGAGCCGCTGCGCCTTGGTGATGGTGTTGATCTTCGTAAGCTGTACCGTGGCCTCAAAGGATTTGTTAGCTGGAGAGCTCACGGCGTTTGATTGAATGAGGCGAACAATGTCTTGGATTGGAAGGGAAAAGGAGGGAGTGCGGGCAACAAGCGAATTGGTATTGACAAAACAATAACAAAACGTGACTTTTTGCTTTTTTGTCTCTTTTTGTCTTGCATCTTCTTCCTTGTGTCTCATGAAATAAACGACTTTTTTTTGGTAAAAAATATTGAATGCCTGCGAAGGTAACTTTTTATAGCCAAATGGGGCACAGATTGAGTTCGTCTAATCAAGAGTCGCATAAAAGAAGCAGCAGCAATGCAAAACGTTTCGCAGCAGCGCACTTTATGCGACTTTTATGGTAATGTACAAGAGAAATTTTTTGCAGTGATCTCGGTCTTGCAGAGAAGCTCCCAGAGGCGAGGATAGATTCTGTCTCTTCCACACACTCAAAGCATTTCAGGTCATGAGGCAACTTCCGCCAACACCATGAGCCGTCATGCCACACCTATATGTCGAGAAAAAAATTGAAGAAATAAACAAGCCGAGAAAGAGAGATTGCACAAGACTGAAGAAAAAGAGGTTCTGCAAAATGGTACAATATCCGTTCCCAACCAAGTAGAAGACAAGAGACGAGACGGGAAGCAAGCACAATACACGTAATGGTCTAAGGAAGATCGCCGATGAGGGCTGACATGGTTGTCGACAGCGTCAAGCACTTTTTTTTCCGCAAATAACAATGAGAGTGTAGGAGGATTTGGTATCATAAGCAAATCAACAGAGCATTGAGCTGGGCACACCCGTACAGTGCAGTTGTGGTGCTAACAGGCAAAACAAGCAATGCAAAGGCAGGACAGATGCGAGAGTTCAAAATCAAATCTGGTGGTGGAACATACCGACTTCATCTCCTCCACCGGGTGCGCCTCCGTCGTGAACCCCGGCATGGTGATGCATAGGCTGGCCCATGCTGAGTCCAGGCTTACCCATGGGTGGTGCCCCATGCATAGGAGCAGGAGCTGCTGGCATCACTGATGGTCCGCTGGGGCCAGGCAGGTGTGAGGCACTGGGATGCGGCGTGGGTGTTCCCTGAACTTGCTTGCGGTTGTTCATCTTGGCCATTCGGCGGACTCGGCGACTTCTAAGGCGGGGATCCTGGTTGCTATTCCTCCAGCTGTCAACAGCTCTCTGAATCAAGCCTCTCTTTCCTCGCAGCGGTGGGTTCAGCTGCGCCAAGGCCCAGCCGACCCGATTGCAGTCCGTCTCGTACATCAAGCGGTTTCCACGATATTGGTCCTTTGGGCAACAAGCTCGGGGATAGACACAGTTCTCCTGCTTGAACTCGGGGGACAGCTCGTCGGTAGTGACAGACTCGACATCGCATCGGATGGTATACTCCATCTTGACGCGGTCTCGGGAGTACTCAAAAGCAATCCATTGTACACCATTGCCATCCTGCCTCACCACCAGCGGCGTGGTCGCGGGGATCGGACCAGGGGCAGCGTTTGGGTTGACACCGGAAGCCGTGCTCCCTGGGCTTTGCAGCTGAGGTGCGCTGGGCTGATGCTGCTGATTCTGAGGCATCGGAGATGTCTGCGCCGGCTTCTGAAGCTGAACAGGGACTTGAGGCTCAATCTTGGGTCTAGGGCTGCCCGACATTCCAGCCTGGGCGTGTTGCGCCGCATGCTGGGCCATCTGATTTTGAGGTGCAGTGTGCGACATCATCATGTTGGGCTGAGAAGCCATTGATTGTTGCGGGTGATGAGCATGCTGGGCATATGGGGACGCTGTAGGATGATGCGGCATGGGTTGGTAATGCGATTGAGGCTGGTAGTACATGGACTGCTGAAGGTGTTGAGACGGTGGCTGGCCATATAGGCTCCTGTGTTGATCATGTTGGGACGGTGAAGCTACCGACGCCGGAGAGTTGGATTGCGGCGTATGATAGGACATGGGAGGGTAAGGAGGGCGAGACATTTGCGCGGCGGCCATCATGTCGGGAGTATCTGCATCGTTCATAAACAGAATCGTCTTGTTAGACTCCTGAATACACTTGAGTGTATAGCTGTAATTGAAAGCAATGTGGGAGAGCTTGGATGGGAAGACATACCTGCGGATGTATATCCGCTGTTAGCACCTGGAGTGCTGTACGGACTAGGATGACTGTAGTAACACAGGTTGTCTTGAGTGCCGCCGGCCTGATTGCCGGTTTGATACCCTTGCGGAAGAGAATGAGTCGAAGAGTATGCGCTTTGCTGATGTTGGGGCGGGGGGGGTAGTGAGTGATGCTGCTGCTGCTGATGGGCCTGGTGATGATGCTGTTGGTGGACGATGCTCGATGGTCGCGAGTGAAGATGGTGTTGCTGGGAAGGAGGCGGACCCTGTTGCTGGTGGTGGGGATGATGCTGCATAGAGGCAAGACGCATCAGTAAGACATCGACATAAAAGAAGTGCTTGAATAAATAAGGAAAACAATGTGAGGTAGGAACGCGTTGGTGTTTTATTCCCCCCTGGCCCGGTGTCAAGGTCTGGGGGAGCAGTGGTGGGGTGAGCCGTCCCCTGGTGAGGACTGGGATAGCACGGGTGAGGCGTGCTAGACCCAGCACAACCACGCTGATGAAGTAACCCTGCCCGCTGTTTGCGCCTGCCAGTGGCAAGATTCTGATGGCCAAGAAACAAGGCACGGGTGAGGTGATCAGGCCTACGCTGAGGGACCGCTAGCTTTAGCAAGTCGCACGCAAGCCCCAAGATTTCCTTCCGCTCGCCAATTTTGGCAGACAGAGGACAAGAGGTATAATGAGGTGGGTAGGTGAAGGGCCACGGGCCGTTGACAGTACTGAAGGGGTGAAGAAAAACGAGATGCGAGGGCAAGAAAGAAATCAGAAAGGAGCAGCGTAGGATTCGAGGTGGGTATTGAAATGGGCTGACCATGTACCGTTATTCTGGGCAAAACTCGCCAGCCTCTGAAAGTAGACTCCCAAAGATCGCAGAGGTTTTGGGAGCAGGCTTCCAAGTCAGGAGAGAATTTCCAAAATATGAAGCCGCTGGGCAAACGACGGGATGGGTTTGGTTTTCCAGATGTTGGATGAGGGACAAGAAAAACCAGTCCAAGTCAGAGCTGTGAAAGGCAGGACCAGGACCATCAAGTAGACCTCGGAGCCTCCCACGCGCAAACAGGGAAAAGAAGGTGAGAAAGGGACCCAAGAGTGAGAGACAGCTGGCTGGGCGAGAGCGAGAGCGCTGCGCTGCTCCATCCAGGATCAAGACCAGACTGATGGCTTCCATGTGCTTTTCTGACCTGAGCAGCCGGGACGCTGGCAGGGGGTGGGGGGTGCGTGAGAGCGTCGACAACCGTCGGGGGCGCGACCTAGCGCTTGAATAGGGTGGCGGGATAACGAGCAGAGGCCGGGGGAGGGCCAACGCATGGAAGAAACGTGACAGGGGTGGCAGCTTTTTGATTAAACGGCCAATCACCAGCGCAGCCGGGGAGTTAGGGAGCGCTATCCTTGGGACCAGCTGCCCAATGGGGCATTCGAGAACCGAGCTAAAGAGCGGGCCAGAACTCAGCCGGGACTGCCTTTGGCTGCCCGTGACTGGTCCGTGGCTCAGAATGGCTCTCGACAATGTCTGGTTGGCCTTGCGTCGTCCTCTGCTTTGTGGCGCTTTCATCTCGTGCTGCTTCATGCTAGCTGCCACCATGACGCCGCGGGTCGTGCTGCGTTATGAGCGGTGTGGGTGACAGCACCACGGCCGACGCCTGCAGACAGACAAACGAGATGCTTTGCTGAGTCGACGTGCTATTCCATCCACGCTGGTGGGTGACTGACTGGCTGATGGTTGATGCCTCATGGGTCATGGCTTGTTGTCCGTTGTCCGTTGATGTGTGGTGGTGGGCGCCTGGCAAGGTTTGGTGCGTCGCCGTCGATGCTCTAGGGGATGGGGGAATCAAGCCGTTCCCACGGATCCCAGTGAGCCATGCCCCGTTGCCGCCCCTTGTTCAAAGAGGACCACACACCACCAACCTTGCTTGCACCTCGCCCCTGGCCGATGTCGATTTTGTCGGCGACGCCAAGGGCCAAGGGAGGCCTGCGCGTATTGCGCACGTCGGTTCCAGCAGGCAGGTTGCAACGGTCGATAAGTACCGGGGGTAGCTATGTGCTCATCCAGATGAGAAGTGCGAAACTTCCTGTTGAGTAAAATGATGGCAGGCCTTCTTCGCCCGATTGTGGCGCTCTCTGAGTCCCAAAGTTTCCGCTGCCCGTCGGCCTGAGATCGGTCTTCGCTCTCCGCGTCTCCTTGCGCGCAGTCGTTGTTTGCTTGTTTGTTGAACCGCATCGTTACAGCACTTGCCGGCCGAATTTCTTGCTCCCATCGTAGGAGCTGTTAGGCCGTGCTTCGGCAGGCTCTGCTTTGGACTGACACTGCGCCAAGTGATGCTATGCCACCAGTGGATAGAATGGCAGGATGACGATATAATAGGTTGCTCGCTGGGGCAACTCGCCGTTTGGATAGCCACCGCCATTGTGAGAAGGCCCACTGGGCATGAAGGTTGGTGTACGACTGGCTCTGTCTGTGAGCGTATGGCGTTGGCCAACAGTTGCCAATCTCCACGACGTCTGATCCAACCCGGCTGTACCATTCCCCAAGACTCAAAGAGTAGACGGGGAAATAACGAGCAAAGATAATCAACAATAAGCGCGTTTGTATGCGTATCACCGGGTTTTGGTGTTCACCATCTTGGTTGGCGGCATGCCATTTGGGACACACACTTCGTGAAGGTTAATCGATACAACCATCCACAATGCATGTCTCCTTTGGTAGCTGGCAGACGGCGCACTAGCACAATCTTCGCCACAATGTCGATGTTATTGTCGCTTAATAGTACCTGCACTTACAGGTATAAAGACTCGGCAATAATGGCATTGGGGACCCGTGTGAAGGAGGCGCAAAAGGGGGGCGGCGAGACAACATCTCTACGTTCCTCTGTGTACGGCTGTGTCGCGACATAGTCGCCGCGAGGCTGTAGTAGCTCTGGATGACAGTGCCGAGAAGGAATAATAAGGTGCGATTTTGCAACGCCGGAGCTGATGGAGAAAGGCTGATGTGCTGCACAACTTTGTCCGGCGGGCTGTCTTGCACGACAGAGTGCAATGCTCACACAGCCGGCCCACCCCTCCCTTGTCCGAGGCGTCCACCCTAGTCATTCGTGAAACAGGAGATGGTCCTGTCGAATCCACTATGGAGTCCTGAGCTGGTCAAGCTTGCGACCAGGTTGGTCGGTTGCCTCGAACACTTCTCAAACCCCTATCAGGCACAAAGTCTGAATTGGACCATGTTGCCAGTTGCCCAAACACTGCGCATCACTCGATGCGGGATGGAGATGTATAATTAGATTTGCCATGACTGTGGATGCATTGAACCGGGGAATTTTCCGCAGCGCATCACCCAGAACATGGCGTTCACCAAGACATGTACTCTTGTGGTCGGTCTCTTGGCAATAAAATGCAAGGCGTGGAGTAGGACGTAGGAGCTGTACAAACAACTTACAGGATCGGAGACTGGTTCGTCTTTGAAATGACCGCGTACTTGCGGATGTGAGGCCATTGTGACTGTCATAGAGGCGACGCGCGAGCGATGGAAATCAAATCTGAATGAATGGCAGGTTAGCTCGATTCATGGGGTATCAGACTGCACCTATGTCAAGCGGCGCACACGTGAGCAGTTTGTGTTTTCGGAGCCAACAGCTGCCGTCACTGGCATAGCCCAAAGACGTTTGTGTTACCATCGCTTGACAGGGTAATTTTGGCAGCACTCACGCGCGTAAGGTACGATCAGCGAAGGGAAATCACAGACGCTTGAGATTCCCTCGATCGATGTCAATATCCTGTTTAGACCAATTGCCCGAAAACTAGAAACAGGCCACGGAGAATATTCCTAAGCTAGCACGTTAGCTTATGTATGTTGACACAGGAGAGAGGGGCAAGATATGAAGATGAGCCTATCAAAAATGAAATCCCGTTTTCTGCGCCGTCCCAGACAATCTACCGCAGTGATTGTAATCCAGGCTTAGGCTGGTAGAAAAATGGGCCTTCTATTTTCGATTGCTGCACGTTGGAAAGTCAACGGCAATAGCGGCGCAATGAGTAGCAGGCGTGGGCAAAGCAACCAAGTAAACGGTATGAATCTCGTTTGACTTCATTGCGCAATAGAGTTTGCCCATCACAATTTCATGACAGATGGAGTTTGTCTGACGTACCTTATGCCGTCCTGGATAGTCCAAAAGCAGAAGGAGCTATTTGTTGGCGGGCAAACAGGGTTCTGCCTGTTTGGGGCCACTTCCACGTGTGTCAGTGCGGGAGCGGTCTTTATTGCTGGGTTGTGGTATAGGCTAACACAACCGTGCCGAGCTGTTGACAGATTAGCTGGTGAAGAAAATCATGGGTTCGGTGAGCGCATAGAAAGGAAAGCGACTTCGTGCACGAACTCAGCGGCGCGTGTCTCTGGCAGTCAATGGCCGAAGAGCGCCGTTGGAGATGACACCAAGGCAACTGTTGGTTCATGCACGTGGCCCTCGAATGCACGGGTGCTACTTCGGCACAAAGAGAAGGGGGCACATACCTCGCAGCGGCCTGAGGGCGGGAAGGTGTCGATATGTCCAAAGACAATTCTCTCAAGAGAAAATGATGGCGATATTCGTCGACAGCTGCTTGCGAGCGTTTGCTGCACTGTAATAACACCGTACTCTATACAGACAAATGTTAGTCGGGCTGCATGGGCTCGTGCACTAATACTCGACAAGACGACGGGGGATCGCGCAAGACCCATGCCCACAACGTGGTACCTAGGAAGGTCGAGTCGGCCAGGCACGGGAGGTGGGATGGGCAGTGAAAGTGAACTGCGCCGCGCCCAGTGCGTCCAGAAGGCTACCTGGGTACCTGGGTAGTAAGCGGCCTAGGACCAGACGCAAGCGAGGACGCTGCCTAGGTACCAAGCCATGCCCAAATCACCTGCGATGCTCGTTACTGACGAACAAGCCCAAAGCGTCATGGCGACAGCCGACAATGCCGACCAGCTAGTCCGACAAATCGGCATCAGCCCAAAAGCTGGTGGCCAGACGGTCAGGACCAGGGGAACTGTTGGTGCAAGGGGCGGTGGAGATTGTGGAAGGAAAATGGCGGGTTCGAAAGATGTCTCTTGAGCGGCCAGCGGCCAATGTCCCAGATGGCACCAGGTCTAGAGGAGCATGCACAACAGCGGGCTTGGGGTCCGGCAGGTCATCCTGATCCTGATGATGTCTTGTCTGCTGCTTGTGTGGAACGCATCATATCGATCGATCCAAGGACCAACGGCTGGCGAGAGGGCTTCGGACTGTGGCCTTTGTTTGGACGGGCAGAGGCGCGCCGGCCGACGGCAATGACGCCCACGTAAAGACAGTGATGTGAAGTAAATGTCCTTCTTACCTAATTTCAACGGCTCCCAAGGCACAGGCTGTTTGTGCTCGAGTCTCGCTGTCGATGTCGATTGCGCTCGTCTCGTTTCCTCCTGGGTGCTTGGTCCCGGAGTGGATCCGTCAACTGTTAGTGGTGTCAGCGGCCGGGGTCAGCACTAAACCCTGGTTTGGGAGGAAGGAGCGAGGCAAGCCCTGCAGCCCAAGAAGAGCGCACCCGTACCTGAAAGAACCGCGAACCTTTTCCAGTGGTGGGGGCACAAGAAGCGACCCGCGACGGCGCGATGTAGCCGTAGCAAAAAAGTAAGCTCAAAAGAGGCTCTATCAAGAAGAGCCTGTGTATCTTGTTGAGAGTATCGGATGTGCGTATCAACGACGACTCGATGAAACGATGCCAGGACCGGTCGGCGGCACCGTGATACTGCAAATTTGATGGCGATGCTGGAACTTGCAGGGCGGGCGCCGTAGAATAGGTTCGTCGGCAATGCCTGTGTTGTACGCGAATCGATACAGCAGCTAACAAAGACAAACGAATGAGGCTGGCGTTTGTCGTGGAAGAGATGTCGCTGATGGCTGCTGTCAGAGAAAAGAAGAGTGATCTGAGCTCGATAATAAGCGACCGGAAGATATATTTGAAAGCACGGCGACTCGGCGAAAAACAGTAACGAGTGTGAAGGGGACCGTCGATGCTGGATTTATGGCGTTCAATGGCTTGTCTTGGCTACCCTGGCTGGCCAAAAAAGATAGAGCTGGGACAGGTCGCGAAAAGTGATGTCGAGTGGTGAGTGGGAATGTGTGAACACGGCGTCGTCCCAGCGTTTGTCAAGCCCACGGCGCGAATTTGACAGCCTCTTTCGCAACGACAAGAGTCTGATCGCAAAGGTTGGAGAAGAGCAAAAGAGAAGAAGAATAGTGTCGTCCGCACCTTTGAATGTAGAAAGTTGGACAGGGATGGGCCAGGCTCAAGAAGGGGGCCCTAGTCTGTCCTGGTAAAGGCAGTCCTCGGGGTGACAAGGGCCTGGGGTTTCTCGAGTGCTAATTTTGAAGACAACCGTCTAGACAGGGCCGAAAGGCTGCGAGGACTGTGAGGACTGTGAGGGACCGCGAAAGACTGCGGAGTGCGACCTCCGACATGAAAGTCCAGCTATTATTGATGACGGTGTGCCTGGCGTCTGCTGAAATGATGAGCATCCGGCGGCTGGACGTGTACTCAGTAGTCTCACCCCAGTCTGCCGAATACGAGTACAATGGTACAATAATATTGTACTGGTATACCTGCGTGCTAAACCTCGCTGCTGCTCGCGCCGTTCTGTACTTGTCTGTCGCCCTGCTTGGTGCCTTCGCTACGTAACCAAATAGTCTCTTGGAGATATTATATGAGGATCATAACGCGTGTGATGGTGACGGCGACAGAAGCGACAGCAGAGGCCATTCTGCATCTGCAACAGGCGGCATCCTGCGAAACTGCCCCTGCTCATCCCAGTGCCGCCCACATGTGCCTACCAAGCGCAGGTCCCCAGCACCCAGCACCCGGTGTTGCGCGCGCAACTGGCGTGGTCGCCTGGTTAATGTCCCTGTCCTTGTCTCTTTCTATAGTGGAGACGAAACAAGTGGCAGGTGGAAACGGTTTCCATCAACGGGAGGCCAGGGGGGCATCACAATCTGTGCCAATCCACGGCCCTCCACTCCCACGGACGAAGGCGTAAAACCTTGCTAGAGGACCCAGTGTGATAGAGCTACCGCGACTAGTAGTGGGCGAAAGGAGAGTCCGAAGAGGGAATAGAAGACAGAGCCTCGCGCCGAGCTGCTCCCGTTATTGTCAAAGGTCCGTCTCGAATTGGCATGCGCCCCTAGGAACGGATTTGACCATGAGGCCGAGACAGCCCAACACACGCCGTTATGGCGTCTGTGGCGCGAGGCACTTGACTCAGAACTGCGGGAGTTGAATACGCTTACAACATACGACGCTGCCTAATCTCCATATGAGACCCTCGAGAACGATTAGCCCCATACAATTGTCAGTCCGCAGCACCGGTTCTGCAACTGCTGTCAGCGCCGATTTGCGCTGGTTGAATTTTTGATGGTTCGAGAAGCATCTTGGTTGGCAACGCGAGAGCCTCGCGATGTTGACTTGCCGCAACCTTGCTCTGTTTATCACTGCCTGTCTCGCCGGCGGCGAGGCACATGGCAGGTTTATGCCTACAAAAAATTATCCGGTCTTGATACCCAATGTTAATGCGTGACTCGCCCGGTGGTTTTCTTCACTCTGCAAGCCTCGTCTATCGATTCATTGCGGCTCCTCTTTGGAAGTCGATGGCCATTTGTCTCAACCCAATACATCAACGATTCGCGCCTTCCTCTGGCTGGCTTTCAGGCACCAGTTGTTGCCGGGAGTCGTTCGCCTGAGGCACTTAATCGCGCACATCTTGAGCCGAGATCAGAAGGAGTAAACTCCCTCCCCTTCAGCCGGCCACCCATTTTCTGCATAGGCGTCGACATATTGCCAGGGTTCCTCTCGGCAGTAAAGCAGGCATTCCATCTCACGCATCATGATGCATCTGTCAAGGACGGACATGTACATCTGCAGCAGATGTATATGCATATCGTGGTGCCCAGGCAGGACCAACCGTCGACCAAGCACCCAGGTAACTGAGTTGGGCAAGTCCTAACAGGCTTGTCCAGTACTGATCCAGTCTAGTGCGAGGCACATGCCAGTTGCACGTGGAGATTGTGGGAATGAATGGGGCCAGCTCCTGGGTCTTAGCAAACTTGGTATGGAGCCAGGAACCGGAGCCACCGACGGACAATCAAATGGGCCTCGCGCTTGGTGGTGGGAACCCGAGCTGGCGTTCAGCAACTCCCAACGCCGTTATGTATTGGAGTAGGGTGCTTCCAGCCCCGACGGAACCACTATCATCCTTCGACGAGGTAAGAACTTGATGGCACACAATAGGGTAGGGCTCCCGTTGAAGACAGTCTTTTTGAGTCCGATGCCAGCTGAATTTCCCATGGAAAAGTTCAGATCATCCTTCGATGGAACCATTACCAAAAATCAGCGAGGATTGGGTAAACTCGAGCAATCAGTGACCGCCTCGTCCCTTTTGCACATCGCTCCGTTCTTCGAAGTCACCAGAGGATGGAGCTACGACCAGCCGTCTCTTGATTCCTACACAGGTTACGCGAGCATTCCAGGACCGTTTTTCATTATCTGTAGTGAACATTTCAGACGTACAATCCGCCACGGCAGCTGCTCTCTCACACAGACCACCAAGAAACCAAAGCAAGCATCGGCTTCCTCAACAGACATGCCTACGATGCGTGGTCAAGCGACTTGATGCATGTTCAAGGTCGGCCCGTGTGTAGGGCTGAGAACTAGCAAAGATGCATGCAGTGAAGACATTCCAACCTCCTTGCTCTATGCAGAAGCCCCGGTCCCTGGGTGCTTGGTCGGGTGCATTTGGGATTCATCACGCATTCCCCGGCCTTCCAGAATCCTTTAAGTTGCAACGGTCTAGCAATTGGCGTGAACCGATGTGAAGAGCGCCTGGCCGGCAGACAAGGGTGCGGCAAAACACCACTGCCTTGCTAGTGGAGAGCTACATCCCTGCCAAGCAGCCTTAAAAAGGCAAGGGACCTGGTTTTGTTCCACCGCATTGCATTGAGAGCATGCTGTCACCGCGAGTTGGATGGCCTCTCTTGGTGGTCAAGGACAACGAGACTGAGATCGGCGTGAACTCGACTAGTCTTTACCCCAGCAACAAGGCGAGACACGGGACGCAAGAAACAGATCCCAGATAAATCATCATGCAACAAAACGCACATCAGACTTCTCAGAAGTTCGACGTTACCTCGAGATATGTAATACAGATACGAAGGCGACATGTGAGCTATACCAATCCATCGAAAAGAGAATACGTGATGGAGCTGATTCACGGCTGGTCATCCCTACACATAGGTGAGAGTCATTTCCAAGCACAGATGGTGAGATTGATTGAAGTCACCGTACTGCCCGAAACATTGCCAATGTGGCGCGACGTAGCTGACACTTTTGGCACAGCGCTCTGCAATAAAGGCAGCGAGATGGACTGCTTCGGTAATCATTCCCAAAACGTCCCAAAAACATCACCAGATGTCAAGCCGAGCAAGCTATATGAATGACAGCCACATCTCGCACTACTTCGCACTGGGAGTGTACTGCCCAGACCAGAGCAAACGAGTCAGTCGCGTTTTGTCCTATAAATAATATATTATATACGCGTTAATTTTACTGTGTCATCAACGCTTCTCAGTGAATGCGCCGAGAGCTTTTGACCCGCAACCGTGTTGATCTGCATCTGAGCTCTTGTTTTGCCCCACGGCTAATGCGTTTTCCATCAAGCCACATTGAGCGTTCAGCACGGTTCAGGAGATCACGAAATTGGCAATACAGAGCTACAAAGGGAGCAAAAACAGAAAACAAGACGTGACTTAAATTCGATACGAAAACAATTTCGCGACTGCTGCGGACACTTGATTTTGCCGTAAATCAATTACTCAACGGAGGGTAATGCAGAATACGACCTCCCGATTTGGTTGCTTGCCATTAGACGGAAATAGTGCTGCACACTTCTAATTTGCCATGCTTCATGCAGCAACCCTTAGACACTTTCTTCATCAAACTCGCGTTGTCCTGTATGGGCAGCAGTTGGTGGCTGACCGTGTCAGACGCTAATCCGAAAATACACCCTTGCTGTGCCGCTATGGGACGACCTTCGATACCAGTTCATGACAGCTCATGGTTTGCATTGGCCAGCAGAACGCAAAAGCCACATGACTGCTTCTAAAGTTCAAGTGTGTTACTTAGCGCCAGGAACCAGATTTGATTTCCTATCGACGTTGGAGGCTCGCTTGGCAGTCTGACGTAACAGCACGATGAAGAAGAACAAGGATATGGCGAAGGAGGGAAGCAGATGTGACGCCACGGCCCTGCCCTTTATCGAACGCTCTCCTGCTTCTGCTACCTCGAGCACATGTCGCACCGTAGGCCACCTTGTGTGAAGTTGGACAAACTTGGCATTCGCTGTACAAAACATACACCAATATCAAGCAGGAATACTTTTGTGCTCGCATCCAAAGACATGCTTATCAAAGAGCAACTGGCGCGCGCCATCTCCTCGTACCGAGTTTGACAAACAGCCACATGGCCCAGCCATTTTGCATAGCAACCTACTAATATCTACGTTTACCGAATTTCAACACTTTCATCACATGCTGCCAACCAAGGCTCACCGCGCAGGTCTAGCGCCGGTGCTAAGCGATCATCAACAGAAACCCAGCACAGCACAGCTCGACATGATATGATATTATCACGCTTTGTCTCCCATCATGAAGGTTAATTCTAGCCATCATGTCTCATCCACCTTTCTCTAAAGGAAAAAAAAAATAGCACTGGGGGTGAAAAGGGATGTGGGGGACTAAAAGGGCGTCACACAGACTGAGCATGGGCATCCAATCAATGACTCCGGGGAAGTTGAAAACACAGCCGGCGGTGCAAAAGGACCTCTGGAAATTGCAAATCACTGCTTGCTGCGAGACCGACCCAAAGGGCGTCATGCTGAGCTGTTTGACCGGAGCATTATCGCTTGGGAAGATGGAGAACGGTAGATCCCGACACACCATCAGTGGATCTTCCACCTTCCTGGCAATTTATACACCCTGGACCAGTTGATAGGAAAGCACCCATGAGTCAATCCCCCTGTTGTCATGAGAATGGAAACAGTTGCCCAACCGGCCCTCTCACGCGACCGCGATCGCGCAAAAACGACGCGTCAAGGGAACTTACTTTGGCTGACCATCGTTGAGATGCCCAGTCTGCCCCAGCAATTGAAGGAGATGGCGCCGATAGGTTTGCGTTTTGCTGCAGTAGTACAGTACTCCGTACATACATGCATGCAAAGTGAAGCGCTGTAGTCGACAGCCACTATCCAGTCTCCGATCAAGCCAGTCCCAGGCTGTACAGCGAGATATCAACGGAGGGCATAGTGCGGTTTCTGTCATGTCCACAAGCTGGTCTTTACGCATGTATTGGTTTCTTTCAGATTCCTATGGCCAATTTCGAAATGACCAGTGATAGTTTCCCGCGTTGAAAAGATTTCTGCAAAGAGCCAAGAGCTCTTCTTCGTGCTGTCGATATTGCAGCCTCGGATGAACGATCAATGGGAGTGGCTCGATGACTACCAATATCCTTTTGGAATAGGTTTACGGGGGTTCAGGGAGCATCGCTGTGGAACAAAAGGCTGCTCTATCCCCATCATGAAGGCATCGTGGCTACCAGGTGAAGCTTTAATTAATGCCTCACATGTGACAATATTACATGCATATATATGGGAAACGCGCGATGAAACTCAACAACTATTACTGTGTGTTTCGTGTGTACATCGAAGCGCGCGGTCTGCTTTGCCTGTTTGACTCGGCCTTTTGATGAAGTTGGCACCCGTTACTACGTCGTCTCATGCAGGTGGTCTCTTTGGGATGGGATAATGGGCAATTAATAATATGTACAATGACAAGCCAGGACAACTCGTCTGCAGCAAGGGCACGGAAGGCTTCAGGGCCTCCCACTCGGATCCAAAGGATAAGGCGGCAAACCAGAAAGTAAGACGGATAAGACTGCGCTTCGTTTTGTGGCTCGGCTCAAGCCTTTTCGCCGGATACACGGGGAGCATTGCCAGAGTCTTGATTTATGTTATCGAGACCAGAAGGCGACAGCACACACACGCGACCCACATGTTGACACGCACGAAAGGTTCCAGGACATCGAACGAGGAAGGGAAATAAGCACCATGTTTGATGTTGTCCCCATGAGCACTTGGAGTTCTCAGTATGTACGGAGTGTTGTATTCAGCGTAACCTCGGGATTTGTTGGGGGCTGAAAACATGTCACAAAAAAAGGATCAAGCTTGCTTTTTGTCGGAGCACTCTCACAGCGTGCCTGGCGGGAGAAGTTATTACTGTACCCTCGCTGTGAGTCCACGGTACGGGAGGTCGTTTGTCGGTCGGTGATGTGAGTGCGAGATTTATGCACGAACAAGAGGGAACAGAGACGGGGCAGCTACTTTCTTTTTCCTTTGTCGCTAATACTCGGGCTCCTCATACTGGTACGATGATGTGACCGTCGGACATTCAGAATGCGCCATGATGAATCAGTCTGTCCCTTTCAGGCATAGATTCGCTCTGAGGCAGAGGTTTTGGAGGCACTTTTCTCTCAAGGATGGGCGGCCGAAACCAGCTTGGCGGACGAACAGACTAATCGACACCCCGTACTAATATTAAGTCGAAGCACGTCTTCAGTCCACGGCCATTATCCGTCATGCAATACGCCCCTGCTTGTTTTGATTGATATGTACATACATACGGAGTGCATATTAGATTGATTATCAAACATGCCAGCCTGTTGGTTTAACCCCGGCGATGCCAGTGGTTCTACCCAAATGCCAAGGTCGCTACTTGGAGAAGCAGATGCACAACAGGCTTGCATTGTTTGGGTGCCTGTTCTCCTGCGGTGTTATTGGACTGGTCAGAGCTGGTTGCAGATCGTACAGTACTGACTTTACAAGTTTTTGCGATGAACACATGTACAGTTCTCCGTATGCATATTAGGGTCCTTCTGTGGCGTCTACGTTGAGCCCTCGTACCCTGCCCAATTGGCTTGGTGGTAATTAGTAAGTCTTGTTGACGAACAGCGCCGTCGTCTCATCAATTAATAGTACACATCGTACGGAGTAGACGACTGGGCTAAGAACGGGCTGTTGCTCTCTGCATCTGTGAGATATTAAAAGTCACCACACGGAACCGGTAATTACGGAAAGCTAATGGCACACGCGGACTGGTTTGTCAGGGACCGCCCACGGCAAGCACTGCAAATGCACAAATATTTCACCTGTGTTTCGGATAAAATTAGGTCGCTCTGAAATAATAATTTTAGGACGTAAAAAACCCATGCGGAGAAGTTCCCCCGCCCCAAGTGCAAAACAAGCCACGAAGCGAGCGTGTATTACAGACGTGCTGTATGTATGTATGTACTCGGTATGCGCACCACGCGATTATGGCATTATCCCTGTCCTAAAATTGACCATGGCGACCATTATCAGCGTTATAATTCAGGCTGTATTGCAAACCCAAGAACATCGGCAATTCTAGCCAAAGGCGCAACACCAGTGCGGATCTTCCAAAGCCCGCTGCGCTCATCGGCAATACTCACATCATGGTGCAAGGCGTCTAGTCCCTTTTTACCAGATCGTCGGGCTCGTCTGAAATCCCGAGTTTCGCGTGAAATCCATACTTACCAGGTTTCCCCGAGTAAATCCAAAAGCGGGTCGTCCAGAACGAACGTCAGCTTGTGGCCTCAGCCGTATTAATTACTAGTACTATTACAGTAGTACTTTACAGTACACTGGCAGGTATCAGACGAACAACAGATGATGAACATATGACGAAGGGGTGGAGGGAAGAAAGGGGAACTCAGAACAAAAAAACCAAATTAGGGGCCATTTTCTTTTTTTAGCTGCCACACACGAAACTAGCCACGATATCCATCCTTCCTCTGTTATACCCGCGGCGCTTCGATGAAAATGGCGTTGAGCAAGAGGAGGAGGCGGACATTGCAAGGAGCGCGCCAGCTCGACGCGGGCTGCGCAGGTTGGCACCAATGCATGTCTCATTCATTTTAGTCCTCGATTCCAGATCTTTGTTCCCTGACGAGTTGCCGCTTGTGTAGAGCGGCTTTCTTGCTGGGTTGATGGCGAGACCGCTTCCAATTCCCTTACGCTACGGCACGAGCTGTCATGGATTTTCAACACTCATTCATCACCGGACTTCTTTTTTAAAATTAAATCTTTAGCCCTCTTCCTGCCTTGCGTCATGCAGATGCTACGTGGTGCGAATTCCGGTCAAACCTTTCTTTTTGTACAAGTCAGATCGATTCAGGGTCGCTTTTTTTTCTTGTTTTTGTTTTAAAGTGTGCCAAGAATAAGTCTTCCGAGGCTGAAAAACCAAGTGACGTTGATGGCACGCCCAAAAAAGGCGGTCAACGAAACTCATATCGCAACAAAGAAGCTGGGTTGTGTATCTTCTTCACCGACGCAGACCGCTGAATTTTATCTTATCTGCAGAATCATGTGCTTTCTCACTGTTAAAGATGCCTCTCTGAGTGGGGTGATGTTGTGATCACATATGGTCCATGGCACATCTGAACCCATTCCGGAGATATCTCCTCACTTTCACGATCATGGCGCCGCATATTTTCTTTTTTATCCATCTATTGTTCTTTTTGCCTCGCGGATATAAAACCCTTACTCGGTGAAAAAAACGAGATGCGATCTGAGACACTCATTAACGATGGGCACTTTGCCAATCGGGGAACGAACAAAGAAAAAAAATTTACTGGGAATAATCTCGGTTTTTTTTTCTTGGCTCGAGGGGTTGATGAGTGAGACCGTTTTCGACGTTTCTTCTTTTTTGTTTTTTGATTAGAAGATGTCGAAAGGGAAGGTTTTGTGATTATGCGTGATTTGTGCAGATGCTATGCTGTGAATGGACTCGACTTTCTATATGTGCTTTGGTAATCGAGTTGCTGGCCAACACAACTTTCGAGCGTGTACGTGTTGACTGCCACGGCGGACTAGAAGCAAGGCTTCAGTGCATTTCGTGCCTTGAGTAACCGACAATAGTCAGACGATTTGGCCTAGCAACTACCACATATCGGTGTTGAAGTACCCTACATGACTACCATCACATACAACAACAAACTCCCAAATCACCCATGATTCCCAGGGTGCACAGCAACAACCGCATCACACCCGTCCCCTCAATAACCTCGTATTATGTCCTCACCCACGTGCTCTCATTTCGTGCATACCTCTCACATGAACCGTAGCCCTCGTCGAGTCACATTCCACAAGTACAACCATTCTCCCGAGTTCACGTCTGTGGTGAGGACAAAAGCCGAAACCTCATCGTACAGTTCGGCTCGTTACATGAGAGATCGGTGTTTCACTGGACTCCTTCGGCTCGGGTGACACCGGGCGAATGAGTGACTTCTTTGGAATACGGGATTTCGGCGTCCGTGTTGTACGGAGTGAGATTGTGCTTTTTTCAGTGAAGCGGCTGGGTCTGTCTGCCGAGAGGTCGATAGGCGCTTGCGTTTGGATGAGGGATATGCTTTGGATTTGACGGTCGTGTGATACGAAGGGCCGTGCGTGGTGATGCTGTTTGCTTGCTGGTGGTACGGGGGTGAGATGAATTGGGATATGGGCATGTTATTTGTATGCGTTTGTGTGAATATGACGTGGTGAATGGTCGATGAGTTTAAACGTCTGATGAGAATGGTCGAACGTTGAGATTAAATTATGTCACCAGTGAGACGCGGCCATATAATAAGTCATAATTAACACCTATGTTGAAGACATTGTACTAACGCTCCCATCCAATATCAGGATTCATCACCAACGCTCGAACAGAACCCAAAAAAACACCGCTCCTAGCATCAAAATGATATAAATCCAAATACTTCCATACCACATCACGCCACCATTCCCCAATCTCCCCTACTACCCAGCTATTCAAATACTTCTGATCTTTCCAAGCATGCAGGCTAACCTCCGCGTCAAGGTCCTCCTCGCTCTTCACCTTCGCGATAGGTACGTCCTTGAACGGAACTCCAACGTGGTACACGCCGTCTTCGGACCCGTCGCCCCGGATGTCGCGCGGCGTGAAGATCTCCCCGAATATCTCCTGGGACTTGCCGAACTTGTAGGATACCTGGAGGTATGTCGCGGGGAAGATGGGATCGCGGCCATGGGCGGAAGTGGTGAAGCTGATGCGGAGCTCGCTGCGGTCCGAGGGCGGGGTGAAACCGCGCGGTGTGATGTCGAGAGAGGGAGCCATTTTCTTATGATGAAGTATGATGGGCTTGCAAGTGGTGTGTTTTGACAGAGTGTTGTATGATAGACGAGAGGAGGAGAGAGGTGATTGAGTCTGGTGAGGAGAGCGACGATGGTTGTGGTCGAGACCAACAAGTGTTTCCGAGGCTAAATCCTTTCGGGTAGTTTGGGGATAGCGCTTACACCCAACGGTTTTGATGACAGGAGATCTGGTTTTTCTTATCGAACAATTTGGCAAGAACTCAATTTATACTTTTTTCTTGGTACGCTTTTCGTGACATGTCAAGTAAGCTGTTTCTCACAACAGATATATCCGCACTTTAGGATCTCGTGATATGACTGGCCAAATCAACGCCTACCACTTATTTTGTTGCCCCGGATAACAAGATAAGACGCTAGTGATTATTAACTTCACAGCCAATAGTGCGTCGAGTGAGTGCAATCACGGCTCCACACGTATTATACTTGGTAGCTCGTGCGAAATGTCACTGGTGGAAGCTGAGCGTGCTTCTCGTGACTCATAAGTCGTTGCCTTGGAAATTGCCTATTTGGTAGTTTAGGGCGCCTTCCTGAATCGGAACTGAATAAGCAGTACTAGTCAGCTTGGAGTTTAGCCCGGTGAGAAGTATTTAGCAAGCTGAAACGCGCTATTGAGTGTCAGGAAATATGTTTGTTTGTTTTCATTATATCAAGATTGACTGCGTTGATGATGGTGGATGAAATCGTGCCTGACTGTGCGGACGTTGTGTGGACTCCCGAGGTTTGATGTACCCAGCGATACATGATGGTATTACCTGCTCACGTGGGAGAGTAGAGATGCATGGAGGTACTCGTAGCCTCGAATTTGCTGCAACTTTTGGAATGGGTTGTGCAATGTGAACCTTTACAAGGTGGGAATCAAATGAATAGGTTGATGATAGTGCTGCGGGCAATAACGAACCTCATGATGAAGTCAAGAGCTGAGCACAAATTTGTTTGCTTGTCAGTATGGAGAATGGCGGATTATCTGGGTTATGACTGACTCTTTCTGTCCACGAAGGTGTAAAGCGGCGATGGTTTGTTAGTTACCGTGTCGACGTGGATTGTTGATAAAGGACCGTGGAGCAAGTCGGCCTCGAGGATCTTGGGCGTTTCCTCTGCCTGTTCATACGAAATGCATCTAAGGACTCTATTGTATGAGAATACAGCGCAAATTAAGAGACAAAGACTCGGCATGTAAACAGAGTAGTGGTTGATCAGACCCTCTCTCTATTGAAGATTACTGGACGAAAAGAAAACTTTGTTGTTCAGGTCCGCATGAGGACACAAATGATGTTTGACAGATCTACGAAGGCGATGGAAGAGGCCTCTCAATGAGAATCTCGTCATTTCTTCCACTAGAGACGCTATGTTCATCGACACTCATCCGCGACATATACGAGTGTTGCCATGGGGTGGGTTGTCTGGCGGGTCAACTCCAGCATGGTCATTGTCTACTCGATTCCGGGTGTCTCATGGTATAAGACCTTCTTGCTTGAGGGCAGCACGCAAAGTCTTTACTTCGATGCTAAGCCAATTTGATTTGACAGTCCGGTTACTGTTCGATGAGAACGACCGAAACATCCAGACGTGTTCCCTGAGCCTTCTCGAACTTGATACCAAGCTGGTACAAGTGGCTAACATCACATCCCATGATGTCAGAAATTTTCTTATTGGCAGAGTCCTGTCTTTTGCAACTGAGAAGCATGAATCATGAGAGACACGTCGCGTATCAAAGCTCGTTCGTCCCAAGTTTACAACGGAGTCATCAAATGCCGGGCTGTTTCGACCCAGACGAAATCGGATGAAAGCTTTCCGAAGGGGAGATAAATCCTCGATATCATGGGAGTATTTCTGGGATTGGATCGTGCTGAAGATGTTTAGGTCCAAGTTACCAATTTCATCATGCCAACATGCGAGAAGACACATGTGTTCGATGAGTGCTAACCTATAGCTTCCTAGTCCCGCCAGGTAGGGAGTCTGGAATGAAAAATAGAAATATCTTCTTGGGGTCTCAAATTCATTGGAAGTGCCGATTAAATATATGCAATCGTCCCTCCATATCAAGCAATTTGCCATCATCGGAGAAAGTTACGAAAACGAAACAAGATTCGTGTGTTGCGAACGCATGGTGGCATTTCCGAAGAGAAATGCTTGACTCAACGCGGAAGAAGGAAATTCTTCACATCAATCTGCATCAACATCCCGATGTGGTATCAATTCTTCAGCTAGCAGAATGCTTATTAATAGCTGGCCAAAAAAAAAGGGAAGAGCAAACCTCCACTAAGTAGACGAGTAAGTATATATAGCCAGCTATTTCCGATATTAACCAGCATATAGATGGGCCGTGTCACTAAGACACGCCGCGCAAAATGTGCTGTATGTCTCAATTGGCAGCCCGATATCATAAACAAGTACATGCCAAACTTTTGAAGCAGCTGGCTAGAATCAAGTCTCTTCCTGATGAGCAAAAAGCTGTCTAAATAAAATTTCCGATTCGAGGCTCGAGCTTTTTAATAAAGAAAAGAGAAACGAGTGTTGGGTAGAAGAAGCTCGCTTAGAAACGATTGTCTAGCATATAAAACTCAACACCCAGACTTGAGGGTACTGGAAAAATGATGTATATGCTCATCAAGAGCATCCAAGCAGGCTGTAAATCGCCCATCAAGTTGCGATACTCCACGTGTTTCCCCACCCTTGGAAAAAAGCAAGCCCGAGTCTCAGGCTAAAGCAAGGCGCCATCTCAACAGCAAAGGAAAGGATGCTTCTAGGGCTGGCGAGAAGGCAGGGATGATGACAGTACCGACAAGCAGCTTCAACCACTTCCGCACGGCTGGAAATGCAAAGACTCTGGTCGCTATTCCTGTCCTCTCGGAGATGGGAGTTAAGAAAATAATAACCGTAGATTTGTATGACCCTAGTTCAGCTGCATGAACTGCAATTTTGGGTTTTCTTCTTTGCCCTCATTTAGTGATCGCTCAATCATGCTTGCATTTTTCTGGAATCAAGGACATCGAGCGAGTGGACATGATAGCAGCAGGGGGCCGCGCTTAGTACGACGCCAAAGACGCACGTCCCTAATGCACATGGCTTGCCTCATGTAATTCTGAGAGCAGCCTGCCGCCGAGCTTGTAGTACAGAGTAAGGCCAGATGAATACGGGAGCAGGTGACATACTCGCCCAGGCTCAGCTATGCAATTTGGTCATAATGCATTGCTCATGCCGATCGCGCCGTCACAACCCCAGGCCGTTCGAATGGACACAAGTGCAGGGGCATTGAGCCAGAAACTAAGGCTCGCAGGGCTAACACGGCGCATACGATGTGCAAACGGTTGGATGAAGCATGTCGTTGGTTATCTGGTTGCGAAAGCTGCGATGCGCGACAGACAAATTATTTCCATAGGAATAAGCCAACACAGTCCATCTTGAAGGAGTAACATAGGATTTTGGTTTTGCCTTGCAACAGAATGCCAAGCAAGTGAAATTGCCTATCCAACTATTTTTCGAAGCTCGAAATTAATTGGCGGGTGCCTCGGACCAGCAGTCTGAGCGCGCGTCCCTTGCGCCGTCATTTGATCACGATGGCTCCCTCAAGAATGACGGTGAAGACGACAATAACAAGTCAAGCGCAGCCACTTCAGGCGGCGGCTTTTGGTTCTGCTGGAGCAGAGCCTAACCTGAGACTAACAACCAACTTGGGCCAAAGCGGTACAGTATCGTAGTGGTCGATGGTGATGACGATGAGGAACTCGCCGCATGAACGAACAGCTCTAGGCACCAAATATCGGCAACGCCGTTAACAATGGCAAGGTTCAGCCCGCGTCAGTGACGAAAGCTTCATAAGCCATCCCGGCAGCTGATGGGGACAGGGCTGGAGTCGAAGAGGTATCAAATTATCATCGCAGACAGGACGCAACGTGTGCAGAGCACTCCGTGCAGGAGTTTGGACGGACGTGGAAAACGCAGGAGACGTTGGCTTGCACTGCTCGCCCTGTGGTTCTGTTTCAAATTGAGCGAATTCCACGCTTGTCCTCCGAGTGCCACGGGTGTCTTCGTCTGTCTGGGGTCCTGTTGTTACTGGACTTGCGATGGATAGAGTTGGGCGTTGAAAAAGCAGCCAAGTGAACGATGGGAATCCGCATGTGAGATGTGAGTATGCTCCAATGCCAATTGTCGTGCAATATCCAATTCTGCTCCACGATGCAAGGAAAGAGGATGTGATCCCAGATCGTCCACCTGGCCCGTGCGGGTGACTTTCAGGAACACGTTTCGGCAGGTACCCAACGGCTGGGCTTGCGTCGTGCCTGCATCTGGAGCGGCTCGCCCATGACTTTGCAGCGATGCGACACCATGTACTCTGTGCAACTTGCCAGGTGGATAATTCTGCACTCCATAAGGAGGTACCTAATAATACCAGACAAATTTATGTAAGTACAGTACTGTACTGTACAGACTAGGAACGTGGACATGAGCAGGCGGCCGACGCGACCTGCCCACCCCGTCATGTTCCTGGCTTCGGTCCCACCACATTGTGTGGTCGGGATGGGCACTTTGGATGGACTCATCAATCTCGCCTGGAATTCGAGCCTGGGCGTATTTTATGCTTGGGCCTGCCATCCGGAGGAGGGACTCTTTGATGAGCTACAGCGTCAGACTACCGAAGCTGGCTGAGGTACTTACCTAACTGAGGTCTGCGAGGCCGACGCAGGTCGTGACATGGTACTATTATCTAGTTCGACTTATTCCTTATTAGCCATGTCTATGCCGAGCGCCATCTGAAATCCACTTGAACGATCCAATCTCCTTCCCTCGGAGCTAATGCGCAGCTGCCAGACGCCAGGATCGTCTTCCACTTCCACTCGCTCATTTCTGGTCAACGTCGCCCAGGTTCCCTCAAAAGTGCAAGTGTTGCCATCGCGGAGAGGGCAGTCGTATTCTGCTCCTTCCCCCAACGCTCTTGCGCCGTCCGCCAGCTGCCAGTTGCCAGCTACCCGCAACTGCTGGACAGACCGTGCTCCATCATCATTGATCAATCATTTCGAGAGTGCGGGCTACGCGTGCCAGAACCAGCATCGAAAGGCACCGCAACTCTGCACGCCAAAGGAAATAAGCACAAGGAGCGAGTCAAAGAGGCTGCGAGTAACATATTGCAGGACAAACCAGCCGCTATTACGGACAGACGAGTGTGGATTTCGGACTGACCCCCGTTGAGGTTACCCGCCCGCGTTTTGAAAGCGACCTGTGTTCCACCTATTGCACCACGGTGCACGCCCACCCCGGTACCGACCTGAACGAGATTGTCAGCGAGCAACATATCAACAGCCGGGGCCGACGCCTGGTCGAGTTTCCCAAGATCCAAGGTGCTCGCGTTGCATCTCGACTGCCTTCATAACGGGCTTTGAGAAACATTGAGACAGCTAGTCTGCTATCAGAGATTGACGTTCGCTGCCCTTGCCGTTCCGCCCTTCAATCTCGGCGCGCGCGTCTTCCTCTCCAGCTCTCCCGTTTCCCGCGACGCCGCCCCGTCCAATCTGTCCACTCGACCGCCAGGCTCATCCACCACTCAGGGGCTCGCAGTATCTTGGCCTAGACGCCGGACGAAACAACAAATCGCTTTCTGCCCGCGACCTCTTGGATGAAACCATGAAATAACGGGGCTTGCATCATTGGCACAACTCTGACCCGGATTTCCTGCCTTTGTTGCGTACGCTGCACAGAGCAAAACCTTTGCCGCGTTTCGTGCATGGTCTCGATTTGTTCTGTTTGGGTGGTTCCTGTTCCTCCGTGTGTTGGGTCCCGCGCGTCGGTGCCAAGCAGAGCAACACAACGCAACATAGACGCATCGCAGCGCATCGCAGCTGAGGAAACGGCTGAAATTACCACATATCCTGCCCCAGGTTTCGCGCCACCTGCTTACTTTGCGTCAAATTACTTGCGATCTGTTTTTTTTTTTCTTACGCCTGTTTGATCTTGACATTGTGAGACTCGCGCGCTTCGTCGATTAACACGCTACCGATAATATCCTCACCGTCTTGGTCGTCGTCATCCCACCACAACAATTCCCTGTTCCGAGAAACATCAGCTTGCAGAGGTCCTGGTACCCAGGTGCAGTGTGGGAAAGATGTCCTCGGCAGCCCTACAATCACCCCCCCATCAAGCAACCGCTTTGGCTTCTCCTCCACTTGATTCGACCTCCAGCCGACAATACGGCTCACCGCATTCTTCCCCAAGCCGGGAAGCTTATAATGACCACCAGGCTGCAACTTCATCCCCTTCATCGAGGCGACCTCCTTCACGCAAGACGAGCGGAAACGGTGGCACTCACTCTGTCGACCTGAGTGTATCGAAGCCGAGCCGCAACGGCACCAACATTTCGTCGCAAGAGCAGCGTACCTCCAGATCCGAACGTCCGGCTACAATGGCCCCTGTCGCTCCTCCACGAACGTCCTCGTCCAGTCAACAAGGCTCAAGCACCAGAAGGAATCAATATTCAAATGATGCACTCAATAGCTCCCCACGTCATGCACAAGCGGACGGGTCACGAACTGGTTCGCGCGGTGACACGAATGGTTATTCTGATAACTCGAGGAGCAAACGAGCCGCAGTACCTCATCACCCGCAAGAGGAGCCTCGTCCGACTAGTAATAGAGACAATCGAACACAAGACATGTCAATACCCATCCGCACGAATCCTGCGACGAGCTCAAAACATGCGCACGATGCGAGTGACAACCTGGCGCGCGCCATTTCTGGTGCTCCGGCGCCGAACAGTCGCAGTGGCCACCATGACTCCTCAGACCATCAAGACGCAGCGCCGGCACCTGTCGTAGCCATGAATCCGGCACCCGAGGAGCGTCGAGGTGGTCGCAGCAGGCAAGATCATAGCCGCAGCCATAAAGGAACCACCAAGTTTGGTGACTTCATTCTGGGCAACACGATTGGCGAGGGAGAGTTCGGCAAGGTTAAATCGGGCTGGAAACAAGACAGCAGCATCCAGGTACGTTCATTGGCGCACGCAACAGCCAAGGGCGATCGTGCGCTATAATGCAGATTGTAGCTAACCAGCCATTTCCCCTCCAGGTTGCCATTAAGTTGATCAAGAGAGAGACAGTCGGCGGAAACCCCTCTCGTTTGGGCAAAATTAGACGTGAAGTCACGATCCTACGCGGCGTTCAGCACCCCAACATTGTACGATTAATAGACATGATAGAGACGGACCGATACATCGGCATCATTCTCGAGTATGCATCCGGCGGCGAGCTTTTCGACTACATCCTGAACCATAGATATTTGAAAGATCACTCGGCTCGTCGACTGTTTTCCCAATTGGTTTCTGGAGTTGGCTACTTGCACAAAAAGGGCATAGTTCACAGAGATCTCAAGCTGGAAAACCTGTTGTTAGATCGCAATCGAAACATCATCATCACCGATTTTGGTTTCGCCAACACTTTCGATCCAAACGAGGAGCTTTTAGAGGAGGAGCTTAATTTGACAGATCGTGAATTTGTCAAGAGGATGGGCCTTGACAAAATTAAACCCAATGGGATGAGAAAGGGTGACCTGATGCAGACAAGCTGTGGCAGTCCCTGTTATGCTGCTCCTGAGCTGGTGGTGAGCGACTCACTCTACACAGGTAGGAAGGTAGACGTTTGGAGTTGTGGTGTCATCCTGGTGAGTGACGAATTTCTGTTTTCGTCTTCAGTCTTGTCATTGTGCGTATATCTTGTGTCTAACTCCTTGTTTTACAGTATGCAATGCTGGCAGGTTACCTCCCGTTTGATGACGACCCAGCAAACCCTGAGGGCGACAACATCAACCTCTTGTACAAATATATCGTCTCAACACCTCTTACTTTCCCGGAATACGTCACACCCCACGCTCGAGACTTGTTGAGACGAATTCTTGTCCCTAACCCTCGAAAGCGAGCCGATTTGTTCGAGGTGGCTCGTCACAGCTGGCTGAGCGAATATGCACACGTCGTTGAGTTTATCACCAGCTCCACAACTCTTCCATCAGACGTTCAGAATGCCACTGCCGCGGCTCAAGAGTTCGTGGACGCACCTATGGTTACAAGAAGTGCTTCTGTTCGAGAAACACCGAAACAAAAGTCTCCTATGCAAGCCACAGTCGGCGGGCTCGCCAAAGCTCACGCCAAGATTGACAACGAAGCCGAACCCGCTCACCGAACACCCAAAGACGCCAAGCGCAGGACAGTCCAAGTCGAATACGTCGCCCCCATCACACAGACACAACGTGGAGAGGATCCTGTTGTTTCGCGACCACCCGTTTCTCTTAACCGAGAACAGCAGGAAAGTCGCCCGAGTTCTTCTACAAAGGACAAAGCTTTACCACAAGAACCTCAGGACACCCACACAAGGTCATCCCAGTCCAAGCGGCCTCCGAGTGCCCATGCTTCTGGAGCAGTTCGTCCTCGAGAGACTCGCGCCACTACGGACAACGCATATATGACGGGAACTGCAACTGCACCAAGGCCACACACGGGCGGCTCTATGCAATCTGCAGCCTCCATGACCTTGCAATCACGAGGCAACTATGGGCAGCCGGCCCCACCGACATTGGCCGATGCCAATGTGCAGGGACGTATCCAACAGCCTGCTAATGTTGACGATGATGATGCAGTAGGCCGAACGAGTATGAGTGTGCCGCCGAAATTCGCTAGAATGTCCGGCTTCCACGAAGGACGAACCAACGAGGGCCGCGGTCACAAGAGGTCGAGCACAATAGGGGACTTAGGGTCCAAGCTTCTGGGCCGCAGCGGCTCTGTGTTCGGTGGCAAAAGCAAGAAGAAGCCAGAGCCGCAGCAACCAGAGAAGTCCAAGAAATACCCTCCTGTGAGCATGTCCAATGCCATGACGCAGGAAGACTCAGCGGGTAGAACCTCGATGGATTCGCGAGCTTCTCGGCGATCGTTCTCTCTGGGAATCGGAAAGAAACGAAATGGCAGTATGACGGGATCACAGGGATCTGGAGAGAAGGACAGGAGACGATTCTCCCTGCTACCAGCATCCTTCTCACTCAAGTCCATCGGTCTGGGTAAAGAATACTCTGAGCCTACCTCGTCTGAGGTTGGTTCTCACACGGACCTGCCAATCCAGTCTGGGCGGCTCGACCCCCCGAGAAGTGTGACAGCTCCTGGAGATGCCAGAGGCAGCACCCCCTTCTTCGACGATGTGTATGGCAGCAACGGGCGACGAGATACAGCCAATTCTAGCCCTGTATACCATCAGCGCTACGCATCAGCACAACTGGATAATCATCGACCGAATGCTATCCCGCCGTATATGCAATCTGGTTCTCACTTCAATAGCGGGTCAGAATCGTCGATAGACATGCGTCGGCCGCCAACCGAGCCACAGATGAGATCGCGAAGCCATGAATTCTCAGATGTGGAGAGCCAAGAGAACCGACGAGCCACTACGAGTCGTGGAACACGTGGCGTGCTGCAGAAAAACCACAAACGGTTCACGGACGCGTATGACCAAGACGAGTATCGGGGACATGAAGGAAGCAGCGGAGCTGCCAAGCGAGTCATGGACTTCTTTAGGCGACGAGGCAAGGCTCGGGGTGGTGGAGACGAGCGATCATGATAAGCCGTTTCGTCACGAAATTGCCATATCGTTTTGGATTCTGGATTTTGGCTCCAGAGAAGAACAAGAAACAGGAAGTGGTCTTTGACACATGCATACACTGACCACCGAGCTCTCGACAGCATTACGCTTTTGCCGTACAAAGCTTTCCGAGGGAATATGGAATGAGTGTTGCATGCAAACGCCCTGACGCACTTGAGTTTCCCTGTAATATCTCGTCTCGATACACTCGGCACAGAACGAATTTATTTGTTTTTTCAGCATCAAGCCACGAAAGAAAGCTATCAGTACATCACGGCCGCACTTCATTTTTACATATCACATCTCATAGCGCCGGCAGGAGGTTAGACGTGTTATGGTTGTATTTTTCTCCAACGCGAGTGGCCCTATTTGGGGACAGTGTTTTCGCGTCTCTTTGATTTTCTCGCGATTTTTTTGTTTTTCCAGGTTGTTTTTTCCTTAGTCTCCTCTGTTGTGTAATCCGATCAGAATGATACCGCGACATTAATGGCCTTGTTATTTATTCCCGTCTCTGAACGAGGCGCATGATTGACTACATCGGTCCCGTTTGAATGAACGGATCTTGTTAGGCGCGCATACGACTTGATGGTTGGAAGAAGGGCTGGTTTGTCATGTAACGAGCCTTGAAAATAAAAACTCCACATGCAGATTCCCTGTAGTATTCGTGGTGATGAATGTGTGTTTGGCGGCATTGTGCAAGACAGAAATTGAGGACGTGTACTGAGAATTTGCTTTCAACTTTCCGACAGGACTGGCAGCGGTTCAAGGGTCGAGAGGAGGGGGAGCCGTGTTTGAGACATATCAGATAAATTATTGCGTGATGAGGACTTTGTTCCAGCGCATGTGGGTGAACAAATTGAACTGAAGTGGAGTGCTTACGGATGTTTCCATAAAGACAGTCTACCATGTCTTGCGGTATACGTTTAATGAAGCTACGCCGAAATCCAATTGTTGGTCAAAAGGATGTGGCCAGACTTATGTGGCGTGCCAGAATTTTCGTAGAAATACCTAGGTAGATACCTTGTATGAAGATCCACTTCAAGATGAAATTACATATTTCAAGTATCAATTACGATTCGCAGCCTTCGAATACATGGGTTTTCTAGGTAGGTACTTCGATGCGGCCAAAGATTCGTGACCTTTACTCCAACAACAGGCACGGCTTTCTCACATCTTGTGTATCGAGTCGTGGTTCAATACGTGGAATACGTGGAATCCGCATATACAGCTTGGTGACCGGCCTGCTGGTTCTCGAACAGCACTCGGTAGAAAAAGAGGTGAAGATGTTTTAATCGCCGAAATACAAGACTTAGACATCCGCAATCACTTAAGGGGCGTGCTCAGAAACAAGACAATCGCGTCTTGTTCAATCGCATCAATATTTGTCGATGTACGTGGGACATTGGGATTTTGTTCCTAGACAAATACAATGCAGACTGAAGGATGAGAGAGATTGGCGAGTCTTGATGCTAACTGAGAGTAGCATGCATATAGACGCCTGCGCAAGGTCAAGTTCTTCAATGCAGGACGAGAAAATGGTGGCCTGCAAAGGTCCTTGGGCAGCTGCATGTTCTACGTCATGACAAATGGGCGATGGTGTTGAGGAGAGGCATGACGATCAATTACTTGCATTGACACGAAGTGCAGCACATCTCGATCCCGCACCCCAGTTGGATGGGCTCGAACCCGGGACGCCCGCCCAAAGCTAATTTTCGAAGGTTAAAGAGCTGATGACGGAAGGGGGAGGGTGTCAAGCCCATTCCAGCGCGAATGGCAGCTGGTCGGGAGGGAGGAGTCTTGTCAAAGGCACCACAGCACTCAATCCTGCTTGCTCAGCCATAGGGTCAATGTTCAACGGGACATTACTGAGAAATGTGGTGCCTGTTCCGGCACCGTGGTTGCCAAGAGCTTTGTGAATCTTGTGCGTGATCGTGGAGAAATAGACGCCACACGACACACTTTTGGCTGCAGGCTTGCCAGCCCTCCGCTGCGCCGCTTTGAGGCTTTGACGGGGCAATTACGTAGCCAGTCTGAATGTATTGATATCAGCAAGCAGGTTGCAGGAAGTCCTAGGAGTGGCAACGCTGAGCAAAAAGTGCTGGGTTGCAGTCGACGGCGGCCAACCTTGAAATGCGACGCGCACGATGTGACAACAAGTATCGGAAGCTCTGGGGCTGAAGAGCACAACCGCTTCCTGCAATGAAGACAAAAAGCGACAAATTGGAATAAGGGGAGGGTGGGCGATGCACAGATCCTATTCCATACGTGGGATAGAAAGGACAATAGCTGCTCAACATCACAATTGCGATCCCCCGATGCTCTAACGCAGTTCGTGGGTGTGCACACATGAACTGGAATTGAACGAGGGTGCACGGTTCCCCCGGGCACGGCAGCCAGGTGCCGAGATGGTCTGACGAAGTGTTTGATATTCTGCAATAAAAAGGCAAAAGCACGATAATCGATGTCTCAACCACTCCTTATCCAGGAACGGAAAGAAGGGACGGCGCGGAGGTGGTATGAGTGAAGAGAGAGAGACATTCAGATTCTGGCTCGTCTCGGCCGAGCAGCCAGGATGCCAAGGGCCGGCAGGAATCCTTCAAGCCGCGTCCGCAACCGCATCAAGATGGCCAAGACGTGAAAAGTGAGTCGCCAAGCCGGGATGCTGGGGCAGAGATACAAGAAAAAACGTGGACCTTTGTGACCCCAAACTTTGAAGGTGATTTATGCCAGACAATGAACTGAGCCTTCCGACTCGCTGGGAAAGGCGGTACTGTGATGCAATGGTGCACGGGGTCGGGCAATTTTCTGCTTTGTGCGAGGAGCAGGTGCAGGCTCGTTATATGGCTTCGTTGTGCGATTGTGGCACGGCAGAGAAATGGTGATTCGAGAACAGGCTTGGATATGGTTTTGTCGTCATTCATGGGCTGGAGCACGCAGTTGGAACAAGGGAATCTCGATATTATGATGTGCGAGATGATGGAAAAAGAAAGGAAAAGCGAAAGGGAGGAGGGAAGGAGAGACCTGATATGATTGCCAAAGTGTGATGTACGTCAATGTTAAGAGATGTGGGCACTCTGTCAATTTGCGAATCAATTCTTTGCCAGGTATCCTAACGAGACCCATGAACTATGCTTCGTATACATGACACATGCCCAAGCAATAAATCTACAGTGTTATTTAGAATAGCAAGCATCAAAATTTGTCTACAGCACAGCAAGCGAATCAATCACTTCTTACACCACAACCAAAAAGTTGACGTTCAAAAAAACAGCGAACCCGCCAAAGGCAACTAACGCCTCCAGGTCCCTGCTGAGGCAGCCCAGTTAATGTGTTTTGTCTGGTACTTTTAGTGCACCCGCTAGGCTGGTCAAGCAGCGGCTCCAGTGCCATCATGAAGAGTCACAGTGGAGCACGCGCAGCGGGGCATGGGACACAGCGACAGCCCAGCCTTAATATTACAGGGAATCAGTGACGACTGCTTTCATCAGACAGCATCCAGTCTCTTCACTGTCGCTTCGGCAGGGCATGGCCTGCTTCCCCGAAAAGCCATCATGGAATCTCCTGGGATGCCCGTCACGGACCGGTGCTTACAGTAGGGGTCTGCTCCGGCCTGGGTCTGCGCTACGGGCTCGCACCATCAGCGCGTCCAGCTGCCATGGTTCGCCGCTCGCCTCAACAGTGGTTCGATCGCGAACCGTGATCAACTTACTCTAAAGAATGGACAACTGCCACGCAGAGTTCCATTCCATGATTCACTCGGGTCTGGACGCCTGAAATTCGAGCTGACGAGTCTCTTGATTCACTTATCAAAGGGTGGATCTGAGATGCGACAGAGAACAGAGACAGGCGTGCCAGGCTCAGGCTTGTTCACTCATCTTGATTGCCCACGCACGCACGCACGTCCACGCGCATCCCGGACCGCCACCCCGGTTGATGTGCTACATCATCACCGATCCACAATTCCAGACACGCAGCACACGCTCCGGCTCCGCTACGAGCACCTGCTCCTGTCCGGCACAGAACCACTACGTCGCCTCGCATCGCCGGCCGTCGTCACGCAGCTGGATTCCAAGTTTGGCTGCCAAAACGGCGCAGGAGCCCACCTTAATCTGTCTTAAGCTTATTGGTCGCATCCCTGGTCAGCCAGTAACATCGCGAGTCGGCCTGCTGTTCGTCGCCTCTCGAATGGAAATGGATCCGGTATGCGCAATGCTCGCAATGCGTCTGTCCCTCCCTGGCGATAGCGTATTAGCGTGCCTTCCATCTCTGTGCCCGCTCGACATTCAATGTTCCTGCCGCCCACTCCCCCGGCGAACTCTCGAGATTCAAATTGTTCATAAATGACACTTGCCCCCCGGGCTCCTTGCCTCTCGTGTTTTGTCTTTCCACTTCTTGTTGGCTACTTGCATCAGTCATTATCAGCTCTTCTCTTTCCCGTTCCACTCAATTCCGTAAAGCGAACGTCAGTGCAGTCTGCAATCAACTGCCCGTCCTTTTCGATCTACGTCATCATCGGCCTCTCGTTCCAGCATCTCACGCTCCTCGGCGCGGTCCTCGTGCTTGTAATACCACTTCGATGAACCAGACTTCTTCTGATCCTCCTGATATAGACAACAAACGCCCTGGTGCAATATCACAAGCCCATGGACTGCGTGACAACTTGTCGTCTCAGCAATCTAGCCAGAGCACTTCGCTTCTGAGTGACTCGTCCTCGACCGCCCATACTGCAGACTCTACGACTGCTCCCTTCTCTTCCAACCAGAACAATGGCAGTACGTTGCGCGAAGCCCGTAACAACAGCGTCGTCTTTGACGAGAAAGCCAAGCCTGCCAAGTCGGATCTCGGTTACACCACACATGCCGGGCATGGCGTGCCTATCACATCTACGCAGACTGAGGGACAGGGGTCTGTCCTAGAAGCCAAGGAGGGTCAATTCGACTTGGATTCTAACAACACAAACACCGCCATCAATGGCACGCATGGCAATGGTGATGGTTCTGACGGCCAGGATAAGAAAACGAAGCGAACCTTTTTGGAGGAACTTCGTAGAACCTTTTGGCTTGTCGCCACACATAGCTGGATAAATGTCCTCCTGGTCTTCGTGCCAATTGGCATTGTTGTTGCCAACGTGCCTGGCATCCACGGTGGCATTGTTTTTGCCATGAACTGCATTGCCATGATTCCTCTTGCCGGATTGCTCAGCCATGCTACCGAATCCGTTGCCAGTAAGATGGGTGATTCTCTCGGAGCCTTGCTCAATGTGACATTTGGCAACGCTGTAGAACTCATCATTTTCATCATTGCTCTGGTTAAGAACCAGATTCGAATCGTGCAAGCATCACTTCTCGGCTCCATCTTGGCCAACCTCTTGCTCATTCTGGGCATGGGTTTCTTCCTCGGTGGCCTGCGCTTTCGAGAACAGGTATGTTCTTCATTCTGCGTTTCTACGTCGTCACTGGGCTTTGCAGCATCTAACGAAAACTTTCTTCACGCAGATCTACAACAGTACGGTAACTCAGATGAGCGCTTGTTTGCTCAGTCTGAGCGTGATCAGTCTTGTACTTCCTGTGAGTATAATTCCAAATCTCTGCGAATGATCACAGACCTTGTGCAGGTATACTAACTTGATAATTGAGACTGCCTTCCATGCATCATTCAAAGACTCAGCTCGCGCCGACGAGCAATCCCTCAAAATTAGTCGTGGTACCAGTGTTGTAAGTAAATCGCCATCTTTTACGGCTGCATGAAAATCTTGACGTACTAACATGTCTAGTTTTGCAGATTTTGCTGCTTGTGTACATCATCTACCTGATGTTTCAACTCAAGTCCCACGCCTACATGTATGAGTCCACGCCGCAGCACATTGTGGACGCTGAGTCGACTCCCAGACCGGCAGCAGCGTGGTTGGATACGTCCAGCAGCTCCGATTCCGATTCTTCTTCTAGTTCCGATTCCGACTCGTCGAATCAGTCTCGCGACACCATCGGCCGTAAGATGAAGAAGGTTCTTCGTGGTGGCCGACGAAGAAAGTCGTCTTTTACCTCAATGGACACAAATGACGCCAAAGCATTGCGAAATGGATCTGTATCAAGGACAAATAATCCCAGTCCTACAGAGGAAGCCATATCTGAAGCTTCGTCCTCGCGCAAACACTACTTCCCTCGCATGACTTCTCATGATGCTGGCGATACCACGGACGATGAACAGCTCAGTCGTTACAAGAAACACCGAAAGCGTCGGCATTCTTGCAAGCACAAGAAGAGGAGTCGTCATGATAAGGACAAGGACGGCCAAGGACGGACAATCAACAACGAGCCAGGAGATGGAAATCAGTTTGGCGAATCTTCCAATACCCGCCGAGTCGATTTTGCAATCCCTTCAGCCAATGTAAACTCCTCAGCGGGCGCAGCGGCAGACGAAAGTGGTAATGAACCTGGCACGCCTAAGCGGCCATTGGCGGCAATGTTCCGGTCCATCTCAGCAGTGAAGACGCTGGCCCCAGCGGTCTTCACGCAAAAACCAAACACACCGATTCCAGTGCCTACTACGCCAACTGGACCTGTGCCACGAGTCCGATACGGCATCCGCCGTACCAATTCCCTACCGGACAGGCTTGGCCAACAGCAGCAAATCCGCCCTCCTGGAGCAATGTACCCTGCATCGATTCCGCTCATGTCTCTGAACACCGCCGCTACTGCCACCAACAACACTGGGGACGATGAAGAAGAGCACTTGACGCGAACAGCTGCTGTCATCCTACTTCTTGCAACTACCGGCTTGGTCGCTGTGTGTGCTGAATTCCTCGTTGACTCGATCAAAGAAGTGACGGAGAGCTCAGGCCTGGGCGAGATTTTCATCGGCCTCATCATTCTTCCCATCGTTGGAAATGCGGCAGAACACGTTACAGCTGTGACGGTTGCTATGAAGAACAAGATGGACCTGGCCATTGGTGTGGCTGTGGGCAGCTCAATTCAAATCGCGCTTTTTGTGACGCCGCTGGTGGTCATCCTGGAGTGGATCATGGACAAGCAAATGACGTTGTATTTTACTCTGTTTGAGACAGTCTGCTTGTTTGTGTCGGCATTCATCGTCAACTTTCTGGTCCTGGACGGACGCAGTAATTACCTCGAAGGCGCACTACTGTGTGCTGTGTACATCATCATTGCTGTCGTTGCCTTCTTCTTTCCTGACGACCAGGACGCCAACCACTGGGGTCACTAACAGAGGGTTGATGCTTGGCTGATGAGACGGACTTTGCGAACACAGTACATATGGGGGAGATTCGAGCAAGGGAGAGGAAATTATTCCTGCTGAGGCTATAGTGGGAGCAAGTCAACAGATTGATATATAGTGAACAGAGACAGTACAATGATACACATGCCAGCTCACAATCTTAGATTCGTGTATGTGTCACGCAGCCCTGCAGGGATCGAGCTTCAGGTCCGCTCGAACATTACCAAGTAAGACGTAGATATTACAAGTGAGAGCCAAGGCAAACAATGCCTTGCGAGCCTGAGGATGATTCGAAGCCACGGTTTGTCTTGGCATTGGGGAGCATGTTTCCCCGCCTAAGCAGCCTGAGAGTGGTTCGAAGAGGCCGCCAAGAGTCTATGGTGGTCAAGCATTGGTACCACTTTCGATGTTGCTGACACGGCATGACTTTGTCGGTTTTGGCCGTCTCGAACGAAGATTGTCATGATTCGGACTGAAGGGCACGACATTGGGAACGCACGGAACAAGTCTGAGTGGCCGAAAGAGGATGATTCCAAATGAGCGATACGCCCGGTCCATTGAAGCAATTGAGAAGGATTATGGAAGCACTGCTTGTTGAATGAGGATGATTGCTCCGCCACGGAGCTAATAAGCAAACTGGGACGACGACTTGGGGGGCTTGCTCCGGTGGCGCTGAGCAGCCTTAGCATCTGTGTCGCGCTAAGAACAGTGGGTGACGCCCGAGAGCGGCAGCACTTGCACGACTGGAGCTTAAAGAACAAAGAAAGGGAAGGTGCATCAGCGGTCGCACCCACCCGTGGTACCGAAGGCAGGCACGCACAGCCACACAGACAGCACTGGTACTATATTGTATTACAGCCCAGCCCAGCACAAAGGTATGTGACGTACCTGCTACACTGCACCCTTTGACCTTGTCCCATGTTAACTGCACCTATTGAGCCAACTCTAATTCACCTCTTGTAATAATATTTATTCCTTGACAGCTCCCTTGTAACTGGACTTCATTCGAAGACTTAATCCTGTGAGTGGTTTCCAAGGCCAAGACTGAGATCAAGTCACGACTGACGAATCGGTCAACACCCAGAATCACAACACCAATAGCCTAACACCCCATACTCGAGAAAGTGATGTGTTTCGGAGGCAAGAATGAGAGGAGCGAGGACCCGGCACCGCGGCCGGTCCAGGATCAGAAGCAACATCATCAGCAGGATGTGAAGAAACCGATTGCGAATAATCCCTATGCTTCTGCGGCTTCATCGTCTGTCCCGCCGTATCAGCAGCCTACCTATGCTTCTTCTTCGCAAGGACCGCCTGCGCCGTACCAACAGCAGCAGTATGCGCCTCCGTCTGGGCCTCCTCCGGGACAACAGCCGCATCAGTACGCTCCTCCAACTGGACCACCACCTAGTCACCGGACACAATACGCACCGCCGTCAGGACCGCCTCCTTCGCATCAAGACTGGGCAGTCCCTCCACCGGAGGCACCGCCCTCGCAAAAGAAGGCAGAACACGACTGGGAAGCAGCTGTTCCTGACACATCTCTCTTCCCACCTCCGCCTGCTATCTTCAGTCGATATGACGTCTCGCCAGCAAACAATGCCACGGAGGCTGAAGCCGAAGCCGAAGCTGGAGAGGAGTGGTGTGCTCAGTACCCTCTCACGCGGCCTATGGTGATTGACGCTCCGGCAAAGACAGCTCTTCAAGCGAACAATATTCGACTTATGGAGCCTGTCGGCTTCAACGGAAAGCTGAACTGGTTGGGTCCGGGCCATTGGCAGGGTTCAACCGCGAAAAAGTCCCCTGACAGGTGTATCATCGGCTATCCGCCCTTGTACCTCGTGAATGAACACGACCCAACCCGATTCGGTACTCCCAAAACAATTTATTATGAAGCCAAAATTCTTCCTAGCAGCCGCAACAACTTCCTAGCACTGGGCTTCACGGCACTTCCTTACCCTTCCTTCCGCCTTCCGGGTTGGCATCGTGGTAGTTTGGGTGTCCACGGCGATGACGGACACAAATACATCAATGATCGCTGGGGAGGCAAGGACTTCACTCATGAGTTCAAGAAGGGCGAAACACTTGGAATTGGCATGACGCTTTCACCTAACGGTACGCCTCGGCCAGATGTTTCCATCTTCTTCACCAGGGACGGCGTGCAGACTGGAGGGTGGAATTTGCACGAGGAGACAGATGCCGAGCAAGACTTGCCGGTGACGGGCCTTGAGGGATTCCATGACCTGAGCTGCGCCATTGGAGCGTTTGACAGTGTTGAATTTGAAGTGATTTTCGATCCTGCGAAATGGAGGTATCGCCCAATGTAGGGAGCGGGTTTCCTGTGGTAGAGTGGTGTCGAATTGAAGATAATTCTAATGCCAAGATGATGATCAATTATGCGCACAATCTTTCTTTGTCCTTGATATTAATAACCACAAACGAAGTAGAATGACATTAATGCAAAGCTTGATAATCCATCCCCAGATACCCATATGGTGGTGACCCGGGGTTCCTTCCTACTGAAGCTTGAAGTCAGTCCCACAGTACGTCGACCCCACTTGCCGGTCGTCGATGTGGCTGGTCTGTCTTGAAAGTCGCACGCGCCAAACACAGCTTGACCACTTTCCATCATCCCCATTGCGCAGATCGCTTAACAATGGGGGTGGACAGTGACAACGACGTTCTGAACAAGATCGCCGCCGGCGAGGCAGTGGATGAGTACGTTTGCCCCATTGTGACTCAAACGAGCCGTATGACTTTTACTAATCACCTCCTTCAGAGGCACGTGGCTGGAACTGCGAGCCGATCTTATCTCCCGGCTGGACGAGGTATGATTCTACTCCTTTGCTGGCTCCTGGAGAAGGTCGATCGCAGCTGTTGACTGAACATGTTATCAGATTGTGCACAATGACTTTCCTATCCCCAAATTACCGCCGCCGCCGCCAGTGCCCACCATAGAGAGCCGCCTGCTCTCTCCGTTACCCTCGTCACCGCTGGAACACCCTTCATCCCAAGAGGCAAACAAAGAGAATGCGAATGCGCCGACGGAAAAGGAACCCGAAAAACCACACGAACTCGCACCAGGCGAACTGCCGAAGCAGATCGATGACATGCTGGTCGACATCAAAAAGCACCTGGAGACGTTTAAGAGCTATCCTCCGCACACGATCCAACGTCTAATGGAGCTGATCCTCCACCCTCGAGCGCACTATAAAGCCCTTGCGCCTTACTTGCACGCTGTCGACCGAATTGTGCGCGTGACCTCCGGTACAAATACGTACCCTCTGCCGCCAGCAATTCCTGACATGTCCAGCATGGAGCTGAATGGCGAAGACGGCAGAGATCCAGCGGCGAGCGTGACGTGGAGGAACCCCACGACTGCGACTCTGGGCACGGATGAAGCTCTCGGAGGCGCTCTATTGACGCCGATTCCATGGCTAACGAGACGCAGTCCAGAGGAGAATAACGGAGAGACGACGCCGACATCGACGACTCCTGCAGCAGGTACACAGATTCATAGCGAAGGCACGGAGACAATCGACGGGCCCAACGGCGTAGGCAGCATTGAAACAGTCTCTGTTAGTGTGAATGACATTCCATCCACAGGGCACACGAGAGGCGTCACGCAGGGAGAACTCCTCCGCCAGGAACAGCGTGCTGGCGTCGTGCCCGTAACTCAACTAACGCGCGCGCAGGAGCCTCCATTGGAAGACACGCAACAAGACAGGGACATGGATCACGAGGATGAGGAAGAGGTTCTTCACGCGCGCGGCCCCGAAGAGATTGGCGTCGGAGATACTGGCCCCCAGGGCATTACGACGAGCTACATGGGTGAAGACGGTGGCGTGTCTATGCAAGGCATTGACGTCGAGGCTGCTGTTGGCCGTAAGCACGATGATGAACAGCATTCTGGCGATGCCGCAGGCAAAGTGGCGAACGACGACGACGCCAGCAGCACGTCCAGCACTGAGAGCACGGGGACGAAGAGAGAAGCGCAGCAGGAGTTGGAGGGCGAACATGCAAAGAGGATTAAGGAAGATGTGGAGGAGGAGAAGTCAGAAGAGGCACAAGACAGTTCATCAGCGTTGGAGGCGCAAGAGAAGAAGGATGTGGAGGCAGAAGAAAAGGCGGAGGTGAAGGAGCCAAGCACAGATGAGACAGAGAAGTCATCAGAGTAACCCGAAGAGGGCAATGGGAGATGGAAGACGTGTGAAAGGGAGGGAGTTCAATCTGCTCGATACCATTTGATTGTATTAGTAGGCGTTCTGGAAACGTAATGGCTTTGGGAGCAAGGAGACTAACGAAATCGTTTGACGCCTTTTTATGCGGCATGGAATCAATAAAGACTAGAAGTTCTGCAACTCATCGCAATTGTTTCAAAGAGGTGTGATAATGTTTCGATACGCTGTGATATTGCGTTCGGAAGGGTAATTGAGTCTGGACATCAGGGCTAGGAATGTAGCATGTGGCATTCAGTAGAAAGGAGACAAAGGCGGTGGACTTGCTTCCATGTATACAAAGTAATGAGGTGTGATGCGGCTTATACTTTATGAGAGAAAATGTCTTGATGCTACACAACAGATGATTTACTAACTGCTATGAAAGCGCTGTATCAGGCTGCACTGTCGAGATGACCAGAATCTACACTGAGGACTACGCAGGCCTTGCACAGGACTACTAACCGCTTCATGAGACTAGTGGCACGGGTCAGATCGTGGTGTTGGAAGAACTTCCACTCACAGCTGAGGAAATAAATTAGGATAATTCTGGCGTTGGACAAAAGATTATCTAGCTGATCAAGACGAAGCTAAAGCTAAACCTGACAAGCGAATTCGATGGAAAATGAGGTGGACGATCGGACG
>AFRD01000228.1:0-53412 GCA_000222875.2 Periglandula ipomoeae IasaF13
GGGGGGGGGGGTGGTTCTTGATTGTTGATGGTGTGGTTCAGCCATAACCAGACGTCATGCCTTTATTGTGTGACAGATTGATTAATTCAGGAAGCAAAAACATGGCATAGGAATTACAATATCCTCTTAAAAATGCTTTGCAGTTGAAGAGAATGGAGATATGCTTGTTGGCCATGCCCGTTTGGTGGAGTTGAACTCGGACGGTATCAGCAGTTTGCTGGTTGTGCCGAACGTCCGCGCGAAAGTTATGTGTGTACAGGTAAAGTGCTCGCAGCATTGCTGCCCATTATTTCGAGTGGAGCGGAGAAAAACAGAGGGATTCTGACGTGTGCAAGAGGCGAAGTTGCAGAGTTTCAACATGAGAGAAAGGTCTGCGTGAGATAAGATGGATTGAGTATGTGTTTCATTGTACAATCAGCCTGACTGAGAAAGCAACTGAATGAGTGAGTGAATGAGTAGTATGTGAGTGATAAGGAGTGAGAATGGAACCACTTGAGCCTGCGCCAGCCAATCAAGGGCAGCGTGTACCACGGGTCCGATGAAGGCCCCAATGTGGATGATGCGCCTTGGCTGCCGCATTTGGTTTAGCGCGAGCCGCCTGTCAACGACGTGCGCAGGTGCCAACTCCAGCTTCTCATCAGACCATGGACGACGAAGCAAGGCGAAGCAAATCCACCACCTGGGCACGCATTCAAGCAAAAAAAAACCCAGACGTCGTTTCCCCTTTCCCCCCTTTTTTCGCAAACGCTCCCCCGTCACTGGGCTTGTACTATGCACGCAGTGCAGACGGGCCGCCAGGCTCCAGTGACTTGGAATTACCGGATCCAGCAAAATCGTCGTCAAGCTCTGTCCTAGTCCTGGTCCCAGTCTTGCCGAGCAGTCCTGAGCCTGACTCCGAGTCTGGTCCTTGACTCCTAACCATGAGCGCTCTCAACCCTCCCACCAAGCCCTGCCACAATTGCCGCCGCCAACGGCTCCGATGTGACGGCTCCTATCCACACTGCAACAAATGTGTCAACGCCGGCAAGGAATGTCTTGGATATGGGAAACTATTTCGATGGACCGGCGCCGTCGCTAGTCGTGGCAAGCTGGCTGGGAGGACCTCGAGTGCCCCCTTGGATGCTTCTGCTTCTGCTGACACTGCTGACGGTGCTCGCTCCGTGACGGTGACAGGGTCTCTGCCAGAGACATCGGACAATTCGTTAGTAACCACACCGACTAGGCTCGAGTTCCTGCCAAGTGTTACGCCGTCTACCTCTCCAGAGTCTGGCGGCGTGGGGGCTCTGCGTCTGCGTCACGATGGGATGCAGCACAATGGAGATGCCCAACTCATTGTGCGCTCTGCGTCGTCGACATCGTCTGATTATTCTGTTAGCAGCCCTTGGGCCTTGGCAGACCCGTTATATCAAGACATGCAGTATGGCCATCGGCATTACCTCTCCTATTGTAAGTTGCCCGGTCGACCTCAAAAGGGTAACACCCGCATCATGTAGATTGTCACGAGAAATCATGCTGCTAACCGCTCCATGTAATTATCACAGTCACAACCAGAGTCTGCAAGGATCTAGTCTCGCACGATCTTCCTGATCGGAATCCCTTTCGTGGTCTCCTCCCACTGACTAGAGCCCACCCCTTACTGCAACACATCATTGTCGCCGCCTCGGCGGCACACATGTCGAATCTTGTCCGCGCTCCTCTGGCTTATCAACTCAGGGATGTGGATGATAGTTTGACGGCCGGTATTGAGCAGGCATCTCGGCGAGCGCTGAAAGATGCTCTGATTGCCAAGACCAAGGCGTTGACTTTGATGCGCAGCGCCGTGGAGAACATCGACACGACTGGTGGCGACGTCGTTCTTGCTGCAGCGCTTTTCTTCATCAACGTGGAGCTCATTGAATCTGGCAAGAACGGATGGAAGGCTCATCTCGAAGGAGCTGGGCGCATCATGTCTCTGTTGCAACCTACCATGGTAGCTGACTCTGCTTTGCGAGACTACATGCTCTCTGACTGTTTCATGTGAGTGCTTTTACCCTGCAGAACAAACATCAATACATATGAAAGACGCATTTTACTCACTCGTGACACCTTTGACTGGACATAGCTACTTCATCTTGGCGTCGGCGTTCATGCCAGCGGCCTCCTTTGATACACAATCCTACTTTCAGCCAGCGCAGATCCCATCAATTCTTCAACGAGCTGCAGCCAACAGCTACCTTTGCTGTCCGCCTGAGATCCTCACCATCTTGCACTCGGCGTCCCAGCTGTCCAACATACCGACTGATGTTGCCTCCGAGGAAGAGATCCGTGGTGCAGGCTTGGCACTCATACAAGAAGCCCAATCTTTTGATATCAACGCCTGGGCCAACGACGTGCGCAACATATCGTATCTACAAGACGCTCCGATACAAAGTAGGGTTCACGCAGGATCAGCACATCGTCTTGCGGCATGCCTCTAAATCCTGCAGGCGATCCCGTCATTGAGCACGATTAAGAATCATGACGAGGTTGCAGAGCAGTTGAGCAGCGACATTTTCGAGCATTTGTCAAGCATACCCGACGAAGACCCCAACTTCAAAGCGACCACATGGCCGACTTTCATCGCCGGCGCAGAAGCGCGAGGCCGTGCTAGACGAGATTGGGTCATGAACAGACTACAGCGACTTGTCGTATCATGTCCGTGGGGCTTCTTGTACACTGCTATGGAAACGCTACAGGTAATTTGGGACTTGGACAACAAAGGAAAGGGGACAAGGAGTTGGGTGCAAACGCTCAAGGACCCTGGAATGAACTTTCTTATTGTTTGACCGTCGGCCACCGAGGAATCGAAGCGACGAAGACTTGGGAAAAAAATTTACCTAACAAACAAACAAACACAAAAAAATAAGACATTGGATAATGAGTTGGGTTACTGGATCACTCGGCATTGTTAGGCGGCGTTTGGGCGGTACATTTATTGCTGGTCAGCCTGGGGCTGAGTTTAAGCGCAGAACTCCGCCACGATTTCGAGATCGTTGCCGGCTGACTCATCTGTTTTTGGGAATAACACCACGTCCGTAATGTTCAACTATCACCTACCCTCAGTTACTTGTTAACATAATGGAACACGTTGAACAATTTTATTGACGATTGCCAAGCGATGGTGACTTTGCGACATGATATCGGAAGCCCTAATGTATACACTGCCGAGCTCTGAGCGGGTACGGTGCCTCGATCGATTTAGCATCCTGCCTGATAACGCCGAAGGGGAAGATGGGCTTGTCTCATTTTGGGATCTTCTCGTGATTGTTCTACAGAGCCGAGTTACTACTTCGTCGGATATGGTTGAGATTTTAGACACCGTCTCCAATTGTATCCGTGGCAGTTCAGGAATCGCCGGCGACTATGGCACGCTAAAACTTGCAATCGAGCGAATCGGCCCTGCATTCTTCTCGAAAACCTGGCATCGCATTGTCCAAGTCTCACTGATGATGCCAGAATTATTTCCATCGGGCTGCATCGATACCTTGAGAATAGGCGCCAAATCCCAGCTACGCCTAACGAGACAACAAGCCGCCTGCCTCGTCGCACACCAATTCCTCTGTACTCTTGCACCGTCCTCGTGGAGACACGACTTCTACGACTTCAGCATATGGTACGACTCGGTGCAGCCACATCCAAAAGCAGTCGAGATGTATCTCACCGCTCTATTCACCTTTTTCGAAGACCCTGATTTCTTGTCCGACTCAGCAGACGCAGTGGAATACTCACTACACGCCACAGATATCCCAGGCACAACCACGACACAAGATCAGATTCCCCTCGTCAGCGCAAGCATCCTCGATTCAACACAGTATACCACGGAACAACAAGAGCTGCGCTACCAGGGATCCCACGGGGCAGTCGTCATATCTGCAAACAAGGATATTGGCTTCGGCCAATCTGCTACCCAGGAGGAGCTATACGTGGGCAACTGCCCCGAGGCATGTCCCGCAGTGCTCGTCACCCCAACTCTCAACCGCAGCGAAGTTCTTGTGATTAGTGGTGCCAGGCCTATGCTTCGTATTTTAGGACAACGCCGCGACATAACATATTCCATTCTCGATCCTGCTCTTCGAAAGGGCGGACGGATGCTCTTCATGGACGCTCTTGAGATAGATGAATTAGATACACAAGATGGCCATCTTCCAGATCTTGACACTGAACATATAAACCGCGAATTAGCAAAGGCCTACAGCGCGTTCTCAGCATGGCCATCGGGCGAAAACGCGACAGTGTGGTCTGGAGTATGGGGCTGCGGGGCATTCAATGGTGATCCTGGAGTTAAGATGTGTATACTCTGGATGGCTGCATCTCTGGCTCAGAAGAGGCTGCGAATCATTTGTGATGGGTCGTATAAAGAGTTTTCGGATATCTTTGGGCAGTTCATTGAGCGAAATGGGGATGCTACAGTTGGAGAGTTGAAGGATCGACTGGAGAGGATTCCGAAGACGACAAGGAGGCATGGTACGATGCAGGTTTTGATGCATTGTTAATGGGATTGCTACCGTAGACGACACGAGTTAATGAATTGCCGATAGGATGTGCAGTCAGTTTTGTAGACGATTTCACGGGCCATTATATCACGGAGATGTCAAATCTGTGTTTTGGATTTGGGGCAAGATGCGCAGGTAGCGTCTAACCTCTTCGATGGGTGTTTTTAATGTCAGCGCGGCGTATAGAGTGCCGAGATCGAAGGACTTGAACTAATCTGTTTAATTATCCGAGCCTTTCTATCTATCTAAAGCAGTTTGCCTCTCATGATGTATCGTTCTATGTCCGCTACCATGCAATGTAGTTGTACGTAAAACAAGCAACACTTTTGTGCACCAAATGCAGCATCCTCAATTTCAAAATCACGCCTCGCTCGTCCAGTCCACGCCAGACGCATGCTTCTTCCGCCTGAAATAAACCCTTTTGGTCCACTTCCACCCTTCATTTCCCAGCAAGTACACGCCCACAGTAATAAACACGACCGCCCACTCCCACGAAATGCCTTTATGCATGAACACCACGTCGTTGATGACCGGTATATACAGAGTAGGAAATACCACGAAGAACACAATCGTGAAAGAGAAGAATAAGAACTTGTTGCTCCAGAAGTGCATGGCCCATGCTTTAAACCCGCGGTGCATGTCGAACAGAGAGCGTCGGAAGTCAATGAGCTACCAGGAGAAGAGGAGGAAGATCCAGGTCATGGTTGTGTAGCTCGTCGCGCGGGCTCGGAAGACTGCGTCGCAGGTGGAGTTGTATTCGTTGTTGCAATTGGTACCGAAGTTGCCGTCGTCGAAACCGAATATGACGACTGTAAAGGAACCAATCGTGCAACAGGCCATGAGGGCGTCGTATATGATCATATCGAGAAGGAAGTCGGGGGTGAAGACGCCGTACTTGAGCTGTTCGATCACGCAGTTGTTAGCGAGCCAGAAGCTCTGTCACATATTAGCTAAACATGAAAACTTACATTTTGTGGTGGTCGATTCAAGATGTCAGCCACAGCCTTCTCAAATCCTAGGCCTGTCTCGCAGAACGCGCCGGTAGCCATGAGCATCCACAGAATCTCAACAGGTGTCAATAAGAAAACAGATACATCTGAGGAGTCTTTGAAAGCTATACCTGTGAGTAGGGATACAACAAAGCCAATATTCACAGCCAAGACGTGAAGGATGAACTTCTGGATATTATCAAAGATGCGACGTCCTTCCTCAATAGCGTTCAGAATAGAGGCAAAATTATCGTCGGTCAGAACGATGTCGGCACTCTCCTTAGCCACATCTGACCCCGTGCCCATGGCAATACCAATGTCGGCTCGTTTCAAGTTAGGGCTGTCGTTTACTCCGTCACCAGTCATGGCGACATACCGGCCGCGTCGGTGGAGAGCTTCAATCATGCGAACCTTGGTGCTTGGTGCGCATCGGGCCACTACGAGAGGAAGTTGTTGAAGACCATCAATTTGATCGTCTGAAAGCGCGTCGAACTCTTGCGCAGTCATCATGAGAGTGCGCGATACGTCTGCCGACAGCATACGTATCTTATCTTCTGACGGCAGGATGTTCACCTCCTGAGCGATAGCGCGGGCGGTTTGAGGATAGTCGCCTGTGAGCATGTGCACGACGATACCTGCGCCTTGGCATGCCTTAACGCTAGAGAGAAACTCGGGTCGTGGAGGATCGTAGATGCCGATGAGGCCGCGGAAGATGAGGTTCTTTTCAAATTCGTCGCGGTTAGGGGATGAGCCGTGAGCGAAGTCAGACTCGTTCAGGTTTCGGTCGTTGCGACGATGTGCTAGGGCGACCATATTATCGAGAATGTCAGACTTGATATTCTCTGTGAGTGGTTCGATGCTGTCATTGAGGGTGATCTGATTGCAAATGTCAAGTACCCGCTCTACCGCTCCCTGGTTATTTTGTCAGAAAGATAAAGTTTCTTATTTTGAGTATTTCTGACTCACTTTTGTGAATATATGCGTCTCCTGGGTTTGTCTATTATTGAACAACACAGACATTTTCTTGACGTCAGAGTCAAAGGGGAACTCGGCAACATGCTGCCATGTTGGAATTCTACCCTCCGAGAGCTGCATCCTTCCCCATCCGAACCGCGAGGCAAATACTTCGATAGCGATTTCTGTCGGTGCACCGTGAGCTTTCCATTCTCCAGGAGTGTCTGAATCTTCAGATGCTTTTTCCAGCGTAGCCAAGTTGGCCAACGATGCGATATTGAGGTACCATTGTAGAGCGTTCTTGGCGGCAACTTCATCATGTGGCACAACTGATGACAAGGACGGCTTCTCCTGCTCTGTTTCTGGCATGTCTTTCGGTTGCGAAGAAGTAAAGGAGACATCACCAGCCGTAGGGTTGTATACTTGGTTGCCGGTCTCGACAGAGTAGGTGCCGCAACCAGCGATACATGCTTTTCTAACAACCATGCGTCCTTGTGTAATGGTTCCAGTTTTGTCTGAGCAGATATCTACACTGCAGTGTTAGCTCACCATTGAACCGCAGAGTATTAAGTAGAGGAGACCTACTTGTCACACCGCCCAGCGTCTCCAAGCTCTGCAGGTTCCGAACAATGACGTGCCTCTCTACCATCTTTTTCGTGCCCGCAGCCATTGTTACTGTCAAAACAAGAAGCAGCGAGACAGGTATCGTCCCGACAGAAGTAGTGACGGCGTACAGAATGACGTCCTGTGTCGTCTGGAACTTGTTCGCTCCGAGAACGATTATGGCGCACACAATGGCGAAGCAGAACAGCCACAGGAACAACTGAGACAGTTTTCTCTGCAGTGGCGTCCCGGCCGTGAGGCCAAGAAACTCACCCAGCCAATTCTTGACCATCCTACACGCCTGTTTGACGTAGGCGAATGCGGACGGATGCTCGTCTTCGTCGTCAACTATAATCTTGCCGTGACTATTCAGCGCGCTTGCGATTGCGCCGATTTCAGTGAACATTCCCGTGGCGAATACGACACCACGGCCGCGACCCTTGGTGATTGTCGTGGAGCTGTAAACGACATTGAGACGATCGCCGGGTCCTGTGTCTTCGTCAAACGTGAGCTTCGGCGTCTTTGAGATGGGGGCTGATTCTCCCGTTAGCAGAGCCTTGTCTGCTTCCAGATTGACGGCCTTGATCAATCTGATAACTGCGGGCACGGAATCACCCGTATTGAGGTCGATGATGTCGCCGGGTACAACTTCGGCGGTCTGAATATTGATGGTGTCTCCATCCCTGAAGACATTGCATGTCGGAAACCCCAGTGTTCGAAGGGAATCGATCGTTCTTTCAACCTGGAGCGATTGAAAGAACCCGATGAATATGTTGACGAAGATGATGCCGCCCAGGATACCCCCTGCAATCCATGCTTTGATGCCGAAACTGGCAGCTAGAGCCAGTATAAGAACCTGTCACATGAAATGCCCAACGTCAGCTCTGAGCCAGCCACGCACGCACGCACACAATACCAGGTATGGATCAATACTTTCCCTCTCCTGCTCGGTCTTCTTTTTGGGGCAGGACAACTTACCAATGTCATGGCATTAAAGATCTGCTCGACGAAAATGGCCAAAGGCTGCACGCCCTTCCTCTCTTTCAGCTCATTTGGACCATATTGCACCAGTCTCTCAGCCGCATTGGTGGCAGATAATCCCTGGGACGGAGTAGCATCGAGCTCACGCAGCACTTCATCACTAGAAAGGATGTGTGCAGGACGTGACAAGGGCTTTTTGGACTGGCCGGACACATGTCCGGCCAACGCATGCTGCTGAGGTGACTTCTTCCCCATGATGGGCAGACTATGACGACAGCGACGAGATTCCCGCCATGAGCAGATTCTTTACAGAGAAACAAAGAAACCGTTGAATAAAAGTTGGAGACGTGCGGTAAAGATATATACTTTGACTTCAGAGCAGCGCCTCCATGAAAGGCAAAGTCGTAATTCCCAAAGTAGGCACTAAGTGGCATCCATATTCCCGTGACAAAGCAAGATGGAAGTTATCTCAGGCCCAGAGCAATATTAGACTGTCACATATGCGCTTTACATTCCATATTAGGCCAAGATCCATCTTTTTTCGCCCGTCAACGGCGCCAGGACTCCGCGGCTGTCGAGGACCCCGTCGCCCGCCCGCAAGCACTCATGGGGCCAAGGAGGGGGGCCATTTTGGCTTTCAAATGACTGCCTCTTGATGAGGGGGCTATCGTCGAGGTTTCTGAACGTTTCTTTCGATCAAGGGCCGAGCGGCACGGTGTCGTCAACGGCGTTTCGCTGGGTGCGGGCAGATCGTTGACGGCGTCCGCTAAACTCCATCTGGAAGCTAAGACGCAATCCGGAGGAAAAGAATGTGGGCCGCTCCGAGAGTTTTGGCTTCGAGCCGAATTATGCGTCAATTATGAGATTTCGAGGATTTCTTCGTTCTTGGCGTGGCGAAATGGTCGCGAATGGAGTCGTGATGATTGAGCGCTACTGTCAAGCGTTAGCTCGCGATGTCAAATCAGTTCACAGCATTCTGCACTCAAATCCGTGACGGGAGCCCGTGCTTTGCTCTCACTCTCTCATGGCATCACATCTCTTGTGGCAAGCTGGCGGTTTGCAATGCAGATATTCCCTGGAAGAAAGCGATCGAAAGCCGCCAGGCTGCCATTGATTCACTGCAGCGTATGCATTTCGGGCGAAACCGTACATAATAATAATACATGTCTGCGGCAGTTCGGTAAGTACCGAAAGGGACCCCGCAAAGAATGCCCGAAATGGAAGAAATGAATGTTGGAAAGCAGCATTCGTTTCCGTGTTGCGGGATAACCGCACTTGACGCCACTTGGGGAAGCTTCCTCGATCTTGACGCATCTGGACTCACAAACCAGATTGAAGTAGTATTCGATGAAAATTGAACAAAAGTCTGCTAAGAGGAGTCCACCAGGTCGTGAATACCATGGCCCCCTGCCTGGTCCAGATGGGATTGCCACAATGAACCACAACAAAGATGGAAGGAACAAACGGCCGGCCCAACAATGACTAGCTGATCCAGCGGCTTCGACGCGATTTCACTCGTTAGCAAATAAGGTCTGGATTGTTTGCTCCTCAAAAATTACCGACAATCTCTTCGTGATACGTCACATTATTCAAATCGATGGAGAGTATTTCTCCCGCTATCATTTTCAGATTTCCCTTAGATCTCCGGAAGTCAGCGTGAAAGCTTTTCGGATCCAATATCAAAACTCACACAAGAGTTCTTCATAGCTACTCGGGGGACGTGCTGGCGCGAGTCGAGGGGAGAAAAGGGCCAGGCTGGTGTTGCCGCAAAAGGCGCGGAAGCGTGCCTTTTTATGAATGGGCGGGCTTGAGACCGACGCCAACCTGACAAATTAACTAGAATAGCTAGAGGATTTGGCTGCTTTAGTTTAATAGTCCTCAGACAAAACAGAACATACCAAGCCATCACCATTAAGGATATGGAAGAATATGCTAATTCAAAGCACTGGCAGAAGCCCAGAACATGTTACAGTCTCAATCAAGCGGGTCTATAGCGACAATTTTCGACATCATAATGATGAAGTAAAGTCCAAGCAATTTTGAGGTTCAGTTTGTAGACAAAGTCAGGACGTTGGGGCGCTCTGTGTCAAGCAAGATCACGCGAGCACGGGCGACTACTTGTACGCCCCGTCAAAGGCTGTTCAAATAGAACATTTGCCGTCATGAAATGATGCTCATTATAACACTTTGTACTTTTTCGAGAAAAATGTTTGGTGTAGCTTGGTGCATCAGGGCTGATCGGATCGAGGCGAAACCCAACAAACAAAATGCGGCTGGTTGAGCCGAGCCCTGAAGATTTTGCCCACAACTGGCGAGACAACACACTTCAAAGTCTCAGATTCTGTAACATTTATTCCTATATATTACACTTCAGCTTTTTTTAATGAGAATTAATGAAGCCAAGGAGGCGTGTTGACGGATCTGCTCTCTTTGTGTGGACGTGGACCCTGCTTTGCATCTCATGATCCATGTCGTCAGGGGTAGGAGGAAGAAAGGATACATGATTAGCAGTGAATCGCAATCGTACTGTCGCCAGTCACGGGGCGTATTACTCAAGTTCTGTAGTTCAAACGGGACTGGCAAGAGTGCCTAGCAATATGACTGCTGTCACACTCTTTCCCTCCACCATTCCTGGGTGTTCGCGAAAGGCAATTGGCATATGCCGCGTGACTGGATAATGAAAGACGTTGAAGTCAATTCCAAGTGATTTTACTGTGAGCCCTTGAGGCTACATGCCACCAGCAGCGTGATCACCATAGTACGTTTCGTGAACAGGCTGAGTCTATGCTGTCAACGCACACGACCGAGACACTACATCGTGACACTTGAGAGCAGAATCGTGCATCTCAATAATACTAGGACACATTATTGCCAGCGAGGAAAATTGCTTCCCGAATCACTGATCCTCGTCTAAGATATACTACACTGTAAAGGTCGTATGGCTCACATGGAATCGTTCGGCGAAACATCCGAGATAGATACAAAGAAAGATGCTTCCCTTTTAAGAACGGCCAATGACTCTTTCAAAAAGTGTTCTAAACTAAGGGGGGAATGAATTGATGACGGAGGTTATATGCCACGTGGGACTGCCTCGAAGCCCTGCCCAGAGGGCCTCTAGACGCACAACCCCCGGGCACACTGTTTACAAACACTCGCTGACTAGTCCCTACTCACGATTCATTCCCTCAGATTCACAGAACTCTCGTCCAAATCACAGTGTCCCATCTCAGGGTGTTATCAGACACAGCGAGACCTCTATCAACATCCCATGTAAGTGGAGCTTCGTGTTCTTCCTTGCCCAATTTGTATCTCCGAGCAAACCTGCAAGTATCTCAATTTTATATTGTTCGCCATTCCTATTCTGCAAGATCAAGGACTTCTTTTATCAGGAGTTTACGTTTGATCTCCTGAAAGCCCACGATCTTCTTTGTCCGCCATGCAACCTGTCCGTGCATTTTGCTTCCTCCGAAACCTTTGTTACGACTTGACAATAATTGTTTTGGATTGTTTGCTGGAGCTAAACAAAGCACCCAGAACCATGACAAAAGGAATTCTGAAAGCGTCTCCACTGGTACAGACAGAGACAACGACCCCATGTGATGATGGGCCAGCTGTCAGCCAAGAACAATTCTGTGAGTCCAACTCAGGTCCCCGAGTGGAATTCTCCGTTCTCTTCAAAAGAAAGATCACGCCATGTGCCGCTTGCAGGAAGACTTGAAGCTGGTCTGGTGATGTAGCCTGAAGTTGGCAGTCCAGATTAGTCCATGGTTTCTATCCCTCGGTTCCTCCTGAAGAGCACTCACCATAATCCGTCTAGACCAAGTTCTTCGACGCCTCTGACTATGACTTTCAAGCTGACCATGGATCTGTGTCAGGGAATCTGACGAATCGCTGTTATGCGGTAGACTCCGAGCTCATCCGGGCGAGAGTATCCCCAGAAGTCCGGTTCAACGTGCTCAAACGTGAACGAGCAGTATGGAGGCGCCAGCAACGCGACGAACAGTTGAAGCCGTAGAGCTGCTTTAACGAGTTCGTCCGTCGCGCAGAAAGCCGCGGATGGAACCCACATTACGAAGATGGGAAAGAAGACACCGTGGTGAAATTCACCGAGAACGACATTGAGACTCCTGTATCCACTGTGTCCTCTAATTTAGACCCCTTGCCCGAAGTCCAGGTTCAAGACTTGCCGGCAAAGAGTGCCTTATCCCTGGCTCTTTCATCACTATCTCTTCCGAAAGTGAGTTTCTGGCCGTTTCAATATCTCTTGTCACTCAACAGAGCCTTACCAGAAGCAAGTACAGCACAGCACGGCCCATCGAGGGACACTCAGTACAGGATCGATCCTCCCTCCGCACGATAAATCTCGGACCCCCTTATTCCATAGACTTGACACGTCTGGATGTGCTGGTCAGCGAGGAACTGTTGGAACACGAGCGGAGGTTGTCGCGGGCGATTGCGTTCGCAATGAAACACGACGGCGGACGGAATCTACGATTACCAAGACGGACGAGTCTGCTTCGTCCCATGAGACGACCGGGCAATATAAAAGGACAGGCGGCCCAGAATGTAATTGATCTCTGCAAAGTCGGGAGTGAGGATGTTGCAGTGCCGAGGAAGAATGCAGAAGAGATGTTGGAGAGACAGTTTGATGCATTCAAGTTTCATTGTGGACAGGAACGAAATGGTGGACGGAGTGAGAGTTGGATCAACAGGTTTTCACGATGGTTTCCAGTGTAGCTGGCATGAAGTTTTGTCTACATTCACTGGGCTGGTTTACGACTATGCATAAAAACCTAATGGAGTCTCTTGGTAGTGTCATTTTGGCCTTCATTTAATAACTTGTACGCAATATGAAGTCATACCAAGTATTTATTGCCATTCTCCCGTCATCTGAGAGTATTCCAGGTTTCTACAAATACATGTGCTAATCGTCGTCGTTCTCAGCCCTTACCCTAGGCCATCAATCTCTCATTCTTTCTTTTTTTTATAAAACATCTACACTTCTTGAAATCGAATATGGGTGTCAAAGCTCTCCTGACTGCACTCGACCGTTTCAAGCAACCGTCTGCTTTTTCGAATGGGAACCTCGCCGTCGTGTCACATTCATGCCGCCTGCGTATCTTCAGGCTGAAGTCAAAAACCACCCTGCATGAGATCGAGAAGAAATTCTTGGTGTTTTCTCATGCACTTCCAGCATGACTTCAATGCACCATCAGAAGCTCAGGCGTCGGCCGCTCTCTCCAACCATCCTTGAGCTAACAACATCATGACGCGGCGCGGCGCGGTAAGTTCTTGGCCCGGTCAATTCTGATCACTCTTTCAGGCGCGATCAGCACTCGAAAACAAGATGTAGATGCTTGAAATTGGGTGGTAATGGCTGCCGCTCATCCAATAGTCCTGATACACTTGTCTACCATGTGACGCGGAGATAGGAGACAACAGCTGCCATGTTGCAACCACCACTCACAACTAAATTCAACCATGACGTTTCCTCATGTTGACAGACCCGGATGCGCACGCGGGTGGGAAGACCCTACAAACCTGGCATGTCTCCGCTTTGTGCAAAAAAGTGAAGCGAAATATGGAGCACAGTATTCGTGGAGTGTGGTCGTCTACATACATAGGTAGATGACGGTAATTTACCTAGTATCTTCGACCGCATGCCGAACCAAAGCACGTGGAACAAACATGCTCGAAACCATCAGCGAAACGAGGCCATATACTCTCCCGCCCCAATGAGGGCGCTGTGCAAACCCCGAAAATTGTCGAAAGGTCCTACATTCTCACTCAAGGCATGTCTAACTGCGTATGACAGTGCATACTGTATGGCCCCCGATCCAGACGCAGCCTTGAATGGTATCACTGCCTACCACACGCTCTGCATTCCTTTGTTTGGGTCTGCATCTTGACACCCACCAAGGTACTGTAATACTGATTAGTCGAAGAGCGTTTCAGACAAAGTATCTCATTTTTTTCCTTCTTTCCTTGGCTTATTTTGATCTCTTCGCCATTACTTTCAGGCGGCTCGCTCTAGTCATGCACTGACACCGATACTTAGCCGCGTCCCGTTTTCACCGCTCAGAATTGAGCACGGATGTTTCTCCTTGGAAAAGAGACCGTGAGTATTCCCAGAGGCGTCGCGGGGTTTGAAGTGCATAGAAAAACTCCTCATTCCAAATAAGAGCAAGGGGGAAACATGCAAGCCAGTATGTCGCGATTGGTGCGATTCCGACCGAAGTCCTGATGCAATCAATCTTTTTTTCAGAGTGAGGCTGACAAGCGCCAACGACACGACCTCCTAAGCTCACCTCAACCAATAAGAATTTCACATGTACCGGATGCGCGACACGGGGGAACCTTGTCAAATGTAGGAATCCGATCAATGATTCATGATGATACCGACTTGATCCAAGAAATCATCCTGCGAAGCCGATGGGATCTGTGCAGGAACTCCTATCTAACAAATACGGCTGAGCAGATGAGATGAGACGACAAGATGCTGCAGCCACGAGGGAGAAGAGGAAAGAAAGGCAACCAACCACCAGACTTTTGCGAGAACAATCACCACGGAGTGCGGGCGGCCATATTTCGGAGCGTCGACACCGGAAGAAGTGATATGAAAAGAAGGATGCGTGAAGTAAGTGTCGCATTGACGAAAAAGGCCCGTTTTCCCTATCGGAAATTGCACAAAATGCCTCAACCGGCGATGCGTCATTTCGCGTCACCGATCATGCACTTCGATTTGTGTGTCCATTTACTTCTCGAAGGTGTACTGTATGTAGGCAGCAGACGAACCATGAAATCCTCCCATTCCTTTAAGGCAACCTGCATAATACAGTACTGCAATGTAACTTGAGGTGTAGGGCTGTTCAATCCCAGTACGGTGCAAACGAGCGTTTGGGGGCCCGAGACGGATTCGTCCATCAAGTCTCACTCGGTGACTTTCCCCTTTGGTCTAAAAATAATCTGACCAAAAAGCAAGACCAAAAAGCTAAAGACATCTCCGTCGAGGGCCTTGTTCGTCCTTTACCTGTTTGCTTCCCTCATTGACTTCAGACATGCCTCAACAGAAGGCGTCCGGCACAGATCACACCTCAGCCCTTGTAGTACGTGGCGCGCTCAGCCTTCTGCGAGATTGCAGTCCCTGCAGTACATGAAGCTTGTTGACATGGCGTCTGAATGGCAGTTTGATCAGAGGGTCCTGGCAGATATGCAAACTCGCCTAGAGACCGCACGCCTCATTCTGACGTGACAGAGCTCTCTTTTCTTCGCTACATAATTCGCCATTCGTAATTTATTGCATACCCGCCGTAAGCCACTTAGGGTAACAGAAAATGATCGAAGCATACGACATGAACATCCGATATTATTAAGAGGCAGGAGTCTTGTGGCTCCATTCCAGCCTCAAGTGTACCTACATACCGTACTCGTACAACCCTGAAGATATTGTACATGCTACTCATACAAATTACAGTCGTTCCAACACGCCACTTCACTGCCAAAAACCGGCCGCATACGTATGTCATCTGATTCTTCGTTTTGTTGATCTGACACGCATCCGACCAAGAAACACGATCACTTTTTCTTTTTCACGCCATGGGAAGCGGGACAGGCAGCAGCTCTCGGGCACTTGCCAAATCCTGTCATCTCCGGTGACAGCTTCCAATGCTGATGATAGGCTCATCAGAATCCGGGGCTGAAGCCCTGTAATGCTCATATTGTTGGTTGACTTTCTGTCCTCAACCACAAGGCCACAACTTCACAACCAACCGAGGCTGCGATGGGTCCACGAGGCCGTGCGTAGGACTTCACGAAAGCTGAGACCATGAGAATCACGGTCCAAGGACGCCTTTTCTTATCTTCTGGTAAAGCCACGCATTACACGTCCACCACGTGCTTGAGTGAAGTAACAAGCCATATCCATTTTGGCAAGCCGAGCAAACAACAGGGCGGGCATGCATCTGATGCCTGTACTTCCCCACACTATGTAGCTGAATGTCATGATTTGGAAGCCGTAGCCTCTTTCCGAATTCCCACCGGTAAAAAAAAAAGCGCATCGTGACTGCTCGTGTCTGTCGTATTGTTCGATATCCATCAGCCAAGGCTCCCGAGGCGGCCAAGACGCAACCCTCAAACTGAATTCGCCAGGTGTCCGAAACAGTACGCCTGTGAAACCGGCCATGGTGCCCGGTGACAGATAGTGGAATGTCCTGACGCCTTGGCCCAAATTGGTGGTTCGGCGCCACCATCCAAAGCTAACACTCATTCGGCCACCAGCTGAACCCCTGTTGTGCGTTTTGAGTAGGCGCACGCAGCTTCCGGGGGTTGGTAACTGTCAAGGCCATCCAACAACGTAACAAGTGTTTCAGAAGCTCAAATGAAATGCAATAAAATAGTGTTTTCATACTGTTACTGTATTGCATTGGCCAATCTGTGCACGTAAAGAAAATAAGACTATCATGCTGTGGAAGACGATCCACCAACCTACTGTGGTAGATCTGGATGCTAACTAGTCTACACGGACTAATGAGCTCCTCCTTTTGCACCAGTGTGGGTCGTATGTAATTATTGTTGTCGAGGCGATGTTGTTGCTGTCCAAAAGATTGTTGCGGTCCATGTAAAAATAAGTCAAGCAAACGTGTATGGGACGCCATAAGCTTCTGTCTAGTGTGCCTCTGTTACAATGAACAGAATGGCCTTGGTCCCGAGGCAGAGTCAGAAGTAGATGCTGGAATAAAGACTGGGTCAAACGACAGGGCCTGGGAAGTCACCCTCATGCGGGTGTCTGATAACACCACTGAACGTCGAGCCCTCCAAAAACTTCATGCAATGCGCTGCTTTATTCCTATTCGCCCACTGTCCCGATCCGGATGAATGGTAGTGTGAGCCACCAAGAAATCTCAACCCACCCCAAGTTCAGCATCGTCCTGTGTCAAGTCATTGTGCTGTGCACTGCAGCCATCGCAAAGCCTTGTAGGAACATCTGCTGGACGGTTCCTGTGGGCCATCATTAGCAATTTGCCATTTTCGTCCACAAACGTCTCAGACCGTGATGTGGATGTAAACTAGGTTAATTGAAACGTATCTAGTTGTCGATTGTTCAGGCGACTTCTGCTTCTGTGGATGCAACGGCATCTCCCGATGATACGGGCGGCACTACAGGCATGTTCTGGATCTCAATGTCGTACTTGGCCGTGACAGTGAATTGCCTCGTCGTTGCGTCCCAGACGAGCCACTTTCCATGACGAGCAATCATGCGTCCTATCCAGAGAATTCTTTCGCGGCGCTTATCTACGGTTGAGGCCGGCTCTAAGTACTTTTCATCGTCGTCTATTTTGTCATTGTCGAACCAATCGCGAGGGAAGTAGTCCTCCGCGTAGATAAGGCCACGGATTGCATAGTCCTCTGGTAGAGGATGAGGCGGCTCCTTCTTCTCGGGTCCTGGGAAATCCGTGGTGTCGATGCGGAGCGTGAAGTCGCAAGTCCGTAAGAGATAATTGAGAAGCACAGAAGTCAGTTTCCATGGGAACCTGTCCTCTAAGTACTTCATTGCCGTCGGCCGTTGTGTCATAAAGAGATAGAACACAAGCGTCGTATGGAGGCAAGGCAGTGTGTTCTTGTCGCCCCAGCGTTCGATCACAATCTGGTACGTCTTTTCGGCAAAGGAAATAGCAGTGTCGAACGTGGAACTTGGCTCCGCCGTTGCCTCCGAGTTGCCGCTCATTGGCGTGTCGTCCTCTCCATCGCCATTCTGCCCGGAAATCGCACGCATCAACACATTGGATTCTTTGCCAAAACCAAGGAGCAAGCAACTCAGCGAGATGCCCACGTGATACCTATGACTAGCTTAGTCCGATTCAGATGTTCACGTTTGCTGATAGAACTTACCCTGACTCAAGCCAGTTTCCGTGCTCCCTGCCAATGCGGCTGTCCAATAAATCAAGAAACTGCTTTATAGATGAGTCCAACTGATCCGTTGCCTTGCCAGAGAAAAGGATTCCATGAACGCGGACAAATGCGGCATCTACGGGCTCCAATCGTTGATTGGAGGCAGAGTTGGGCATCAACAATGGGTCAAACAGAGTCATCACGCTATCTCGGGCGCTAAGAAACGGGATCGGTACACAGAGCGACTTGGCATAGAAGTATAGCTGCTGAAGGGCGTTGGATCGCGCGAGAATGGCCAGATGATGATACAGCCGGCCAGTTGTTGGAGCATTGTCTGAAGCCTTTATGTACCAAAATCGTGAAACTCCAGTCCAGATCTCCCGATCCCTGATATCGTCATCTTCTATAGCCATGCGGTATCTGCCCAAATCACCCAAGCATTCAATCCACGTGTCTTTGAACGCCGGCACAGTCTCATAAAGCAAGGCCATTATAGAGTAGGCAATGTAAATGAACGTAAGCATGTGCTCGAGAGACTTAGGCAGTTTATGTCGCAATAGTTCCAGAAACGAGTGAATTCCATGCCGCCACATGCGTGCTGGCATGGCGTATTTAGAGGTCAAACGCCGCAGTGCATCGCTCGCAAATGGGTGCTGGCTAGCAAGGAAGAAGTCATGGTGTTCATGAAGCAGAGAGCGGTGAAGAGAAGTCAGCGCATGGTATTGTTCTTCACTTAGGTCAGCAGACTGTTGAGAGCAGTCATACTCGATGCACTTGCTTTCCAGCAAGATCAGACCTGCGTAGATGCCCTTCACTTCCGCTACAAGCTGGTCGGGCGAGATGGGACGTGTATCAGGCTGACGTATCATTCCTGTCGTCGAAGCAGTCTCTGGAAACGACTGCGTCTTTGCAGCGCGTTGATGGCGTCGATGTGGCTTTTGCTGCGGCGAGCGACGAGAAGCGTGGGACGCATTGGTGGCTCCATACCGCGTCTGAGGTGTCTTGGGTCTTTGTGACGCATGGGCACTCACCCTGCGATCATCATCAGGTGTCCAAAGCTGGCGTGCTGATGAATTTCTTTGATGGAGGCCACGATCAAAGTCACTGCTTATATCGCTTGGCCGTGCCCGGCTGCGACCTGGCGTGGGCGGCGACGAGCCACGTTGCTGCGTGATGGACGCAGGCGGAGAGCAAAGTTTCTTGCTTCCACGACGACTGCTTTCCGTGCCATCGCTAGCCAGGTTTAGTCGATCCAATTCATCCTCGGCTGTCTCGGCTGCGTCTACGTTTCCGGATACAGGCCGCTTTCTCGCCGTAACACCACTGCTATTGGTGTCTTGTGGAGGTTTGGCAGTCACAGCCCTATGTTTCAAAACAAGAAGTTTTGTCAATAATCAGTTGGCCATCCAGCTGGATATGGGGCTGCTTACGAGGCTTTATGAGGATCATTGCCCTGTAGAATAACTTTCTTAAAAGTTTCTTCGATGTCAGAGTCTTCTAATAACGTATGATGCTTCACCGAATCAGCCTGAACGTGACTCTTGAACGCATCCAAGTTCGGCTGAATCTCTGTCTCGCACAACGGGCAGTGATACCCGCGAGCAGGCGTTTCTTGCCGGGATGCATTTCGCAGATGTTGGACCCATCCTTTGGTGAGTTTCTCCATCTCCAAAGGGTCAAAGTCCGAAAAAGCCTGGTCAGCATAGGGACAGACAGGGTTGTGGTGTGGTGCCTATGAGCCACTCAAATGAGTAGGGTTTTTCTTGTCAGCGGGTGGAGCAAAAAAGGAAGTCACATCCATTGGATAGCTGCTATCAATGTAAATGTGTTTGTGTCACAAGTGACCCGAGCTCGAAAATCAAATTGGCGCAAAAGCAGTGGCTAAGAGAAATTTTCTGTTATTAGCAATCGAACTTATCCTAGCTATAAGAAGCTGGAATCAAAGCTTGTGGAAGAGGATCGCGAGTATCAGACTGAAAGAAGCGGTCATATAATGACGGTCCGAAGCTGGTCTAGAAACCAGCTGACAAGTACCATTGTGGTTCAGACGCGTCACCAGGAATGGCCATCTTCGCGCAAAGAATGGTCTGGACACACTTGAAGTCGGCAGGCGCCTGAAGGTCCATTGACACAAGATTTCGCCAAGTAAACCAGCCGAGTCTCATGTCGCAAAATTCAAATAAATTCAAACATGACAAACGAGGAAAGCGAAGTAGCAGCAGGCGTTGCCAACATAATCGCGCAAAAATGGCAAGAATTCGGTCTTACCTCCTTTGCTCACGACGTACGCGTCTTCGTCTTGATCGCAACCGCTCCAGCACAGAAACCTCGACGAGTTGAATGGCAAATCAAGACCAATTCGTCGATATCAAGAAAACCTTTATAGCTGAGCTCGATGTAGCCTTGTTTCTTCGGCAGCTACAGCAACACCGGTGTCCTCTGCGTAAGTTAGATTCCGGTGGTTTGCTTGGTTCGCCTGACCTGGACGCCTTGCCAAAAATGACCCCACTTTTTCGCAGAGCCTCATCTCCAGTTTGATCCAACCCCCACCACAAGTGACAGCAACTCAATCTGAAATGAAGATTAAAATAAGGCCAGATATTTTTCATGCTGAACATTTCGAGCCTCTACACATACAGACTGCACAAATAGGTTGCCGATACAATCGTCTGTCGCCCCTGCGAGCGAAGTTCTGGGAACGTGTTTGACGACGAAACCGAGATCTAGGGCGCTAACGCCCTACGCTTGAAGACGAACTACTCTATTCGACGTCGAGAGCCAATAGTCAGTCAAACAACATCGGGACCATATCTGCTTCTGAAAATTGGCATATCAAATCTCCACGGAAGCGCTAGATCAGATATCCACAAGTGTGAATCGGCGTGGCTGTAGCAGTGGTGATGGTTGCAAAGCTTCTTCTGCTCAGCGTCTATAAGCACACCGCCGCCAACACGGACTTACCGGCTTGAACACGAGAAAACCAGTTCCAATCCGACCAAGGTTGTAGAAGAATAGTCTGTCAACTCTCGAATCACAGAATATATGATACACTACTAGGCGGAAAGCCGAGTCACAACATAGGAACCCCCTACAATCGTTTGCCTCGAGGAAGAGCCAGCGGCACATATAGCACGCCGAAAGCGAAAGCGAATACGTCGCCTTCCGTAATCTGACTCACAACCACATGTCAGACGCCATGAAGCTGTTCGTGGTTCAACCACAATTGCCTGGCATCATCGCTTACACACTCTAGGCTTCTTCGCAGCGATCACAGTCGTGACGCACTGTCTTGGGTCACACAGCCTCGTACAAAAGGCAGCAGCACGCAAATTATGATCTGATGATGCCTTTAGTATTGTATGCTGACTCTGACGCCCTACTCGATTTTGCGCCTTCTTCTCGATGCTAGCCAAGTAGGCTGCTCAAGAACTGAGACCCAGAAACGCAGCCGCATCCAATACGTCGTCGCTAATTTCCTTACATCACCTCGTAGGCTCCTGAGCCACACAGAACTTGTATTTCTATCGTGAATTGTCTTACATCTAGCTTCCATTGGCGCTCATTTGGTCGGGACGAGCCAATCTTCGGTGACTACCCACGGTAGGTCTAACCGAAGGCGGCCCATCAGTAGTTGTCAATGGTGCCCTTCAGCTGACGTCCTGTTCGCTCCGAGGCTGTCAAAACACCCGAGCTCCGGAATTGTGGTCAGATGAACCAATGTTTTGTATCCAGAGTGCTGATTGCCCTGTACTATACGCTGCAATGCCCGTTTCCCGCTTCATAATGACTGACCCATTGCCGCCCGTACATAGAGGCGCAGCCTCATTCGTAACCCTCAGTCCGACACAGCTACATACAAACCAAGGTTCAGGTCACAGGGTACGCAAGATGATGGATCATGGGTCCTACTCAGATCCAAAGCCTTCCACACGTCCCGTGTGGTTCGCAGGTATACTCTAGTTCCACATCAGCCTCATGTTTGTCGCAATGAAGCATTTACCCGAGACTTGGGTGCCGTGCCATGTTCACCACAGCGCGCACCGACTTTCATCATGTATTCTTGTGCTTCCTTGGGATTGCTCCTGCTCGCTTTATTACCTCCCCCTCGTTATCGTCACCTTACTACGTGTCGACGTGAATGGGGAAAATTTGATACACTGGGCGAAATGCATTTGGTAAGGCACCTGTGGAAATCAAGTATTGTGATCGCGCTCGCAATTTGGCAAGGTTCTGATATGTGACATGCCGGCGTGGCAAACTTTATTTAAAAGCAGATTCCTTCATTATACACGTCGGTGATGAAGTGATATTTCGTCATGCATGCAGGGCGAGTAAGTTCACACCGAAATGAGGCAAGACAGCAAGATGCATGCGGCCAACCAGATCCTGGTATCACCCACGAAAAATTTTCTTGTAACAATTACAGAGGTCACCTAGGAAGTGCCATCATTGGCCGAAGCCTTTCTATATTCCGGTCCTATATCCTGATGATCGTGTGATAACTGCACACATTGGGCAGCATGGCATCGAAGGACTATACTGCGTTGTAACGACCTTCCACCTGGCAATGCTTTATATTAGGCTCCAATGCTGTCCAACTCAGAATTTAATTAGAATCAATGCTAAACAAGAATATGAGGCTCTCATGCCTACTTTTAGCATTTATTGCATCGACACACTTGCCTTGTCATTGAACAGAATTAGACGACGGGAATGTGTTGCGTGCTGCTGCGGTGCTGCTGCATCAGATCTTTGTTCAGTAACAACGGCATGAAGCCATTTTCCTATTCTGGCCGGCGGCAGTCATAGCGGCAAGAGGCGTGTCTCCAAACAGCCGCCTTTTACGTCGTGTATCCGGGCACAAATGCAAAACTGCCAGACCGACTAGAAAGTTTCTTCCACGATCGCCGAGCCATGGACATTGAGTATATGCACAGGCGTGCACGCAAATGCTTGCTATCTCTTCTCAGGTTCTTCTGGTTTTCCCTGGTTCTGTGTTATTTCAAAATGATCTATCAAAATTGTTCGTACTTGGCAGCCGAGTCTAATTTCGACTCTACTCGCTCAATGGTTTTCTTATCATACACATCCTCCAATTGCTTGCAGGCTTTGAAAATCTCCCTCTCGTGCCTAGTTGCCTCCTCTTTCGTCATACACACAAGGTCTTGTAGTCGAACAGTTGAGCATTTCTGCATATCTTTGCCCTCTTCTACAACATGCATACTTGATCCCTCGGGCCTGCGCCAGCGGATCAAGACTAACTTTGTTGAAATGCCACTGATTATGCTTCGTCCGTGATAAAGTTCCTCTGACAGAAACGCCACGTCACCTGTAGTCAGGGGAGTCTTAAGCCCAACTGTGTCCAAGCCCAAAGTTCGAGCAAGTCGATCCTCTGAACCTTGAACGTAAGTCATGATGCCTTCGTACATCTTCTCTCTTCCCTTTGCAGGGGCGTAATCTAACGGATATCCTGTAATACTGAGGATTACATGGTTGGCTGCTGTCAAGCCAAACACAGCCGGCATGGTGCCTAATACAGGGAGTATTCTGACTCTGAAGTTGGGCATGACACCGAGATCTCCTACGGAGCCTTTCTGGAACTCTTCCTCTGGCAAAGGGAGCAGCTCGGCCTTGCCTTCTCCAGACTGCTCTGTAGAGTATACCACCGGGATGCCGCTTGTGATGCCGAGCAGCTTCAGACGACGTCGCGTCGCCCGTGACAAGCCATCATCACGGCTCGCGCCAATATCTCCAACAACGATTCTGGTGGGATCGCTCTTGCACCCTGCTCCCATGGCACTAATAACGGGTAGTTTGTTGTCGTAGCAGTACTTTAATAAGTCGACCTTGGTTTCGATATTGTCGATGGCGTCGACGATGAAGTCCGGCCGCTGACCATCCTCCCATGGCCCCAAGATTCGCTCCGCTACCGTCCCGTCGAACTTTTCCTGACGCAAGTCGAACTTGACCCATGGGGAAATGGCGATCAACCTTCGTTGTAAGCAGTAGACTTTGGAAGTGCCCACGTCCGCTAATGTGGCGACAGCATGTCTGTTCAACGAACTGAGCGTTACTTGATCGAAGTCAATGAGACGAATCTTTGATACCCCAGATCGTGCAAGCGCTGCAATTGTATGAGAGCCTACACCACCACATCCGACAACAATGACGAATGAGTCCCGCAGCTTCGTGAGACCTTCGGGGGTGAGAAATACCCTATTGCGCGCCAGTTGCTCCAGAATCAGCTCCTCGTCAAAATCGCCAGCCTGAGCTCTCCTCGCCAATGCTTGATTCCTAGCATCTTCTTTATCAGCGGCGGCATCAGAAGATGCACCAAAGTTGTTTAGCTGTACACATATATTAGCATTGGGTGCAGAAGTGTGAGAGGGACAACCTAATGGAATATTCAAGGCCGTGGACCGACTCACTTTATTAACATGATGATTGCCGTCTGCAAGCTGAGGAATTGAGCTCTTCAGCTCCTCAAGTCTCTCCTCTCGCTCAAGGGCTTGATATCCCAAAATCAGGGATGCGGCAGTTGCGCCGGAAAGCACCGCTGTCGCAAATAATTGAAATCGCGAGTTTGCGAATGTATCTGAAAGAAATGAAGACATGTTCTATGACATGACACCGAAAAAAATAAGACCTCACACGCCAAATAATACTTAATTTAGAAACTGTAGATTCTTGAGTGTCGAAATGACGAGCTTCGATGTCGCCCAGAAATTTGGTCCCCAACGCAAAATTTTGCTTAGTCAGTCATCGAACTACCACTCATTGTTCTGCGCAAGCCACTTAGTCCCGACCTAGCTCTGGCTTTCCACTGTTCAGACTTGCAGCGACGAGTGAGCGACAGAAACAATCACGATTTCCAAAAGTAGTCTTGACGTATTGGAGACACGTCTGGCCCATTGGGTCGCACGACTCACCATGCGCGCTAGGCTCGTTGTCCGGCGTCAACAGCCCGTCAATCCCAGCTTGAAGAGCCCGCGATTCGTCTGCGCTCGTTCTTTCGCGCATCAGACCAAATTTACTTCTACGAAATCCCGACCCAGCCTCCCGTTTCTCCTCGTTCCGAAAGCCAGCCCATCGATAGCTCGATCTTTTACTTCTGAGCGCAAGCGCTGGTTCAAGCATGAAGCCAAACTCGTCGCTCGATACACTGTGACATTATGGGGACTAGCAGCATGCGTGCTCGTCATCTTCTTCGCCATCAATGAAGAGACCACCGAAAGAGAGTATCCCACACCGCACGAATGGCACTACCTAACGAGGAAATTCCTACGGGACGCACATGGCTTTCGAGATCCTAAGAATGGAGAGGTCAATTGGGCTCGATGCCTGGAATTGGCACGGGGTGTAATCATACGACTGGAGGACCCGAAGCTGGGAGGCGACAAAGTGGTCAAGCTCAGCGACAAGGTTGACCCGTCTCTCGAGGTACCCGGCGAGCTCATCAACTGCGACATCTCAGCCATGTCGGAAGAGTGGAGGAGGGGCTATTTCGAGGCCATCATGCTGGCCGCGAAGGCCGCCGAGCATGTAGATGGATGGGTGCGCGACACGGAGCGCAATATAGTATGCGCCCCGGACTTCGTCATTGGACCTTCGAATCCTCGACCGAAACCCATTCCTCCGGGGCAGCCACACGCGCCACGAGAGGAAGTATGCGAACCGGCGTACCCATCAGCTGATCACTGGTATACCAAAATTCTAACAACAGTCGGATTGAATTCCCGACAGAAAATGGAGGCTGCCCTTGAGTATGCCATGTTCATGGAGTTCAAGAATATGCAAGAAGGTGTTGATGCGCTATACCAACTCGCACTCAAAGAGGCCTCAATTGCCACGGAGTCCTCGAAACTACCATACGATCCCAAGACTTTCGTAATCAAGAACAATGGCGCAGCACCATCGCTGAATGTCCTCGAAGCACTCACAGCCATTGCAAATCACAAAGCTCGCAAGGGCGACATCGCATCCGCTTTCCCCATCTACATCTCTCTCCTTCAGGCTCGGCGCTCCCTTTCAGATACCCCTCCGCCAACTTCTCGACCCAAACAACAGCGCCAGTCCTTATATGAGCAATTCATCAGCTTTTTTGGTCCTCCGGCATACCCGCCTCCCGGGCCAGACGGGACCGAGGCACCATGGCGCAGCCCATATGAGCGGTGCCAAGAAGCATCGCTTAATCTGTACATAGGAGAAATTCTATACGCAACGTCCTCCAAAGATGATGGCTTAGCATGGACCAGGGACGGCGTTGACCAAGCCGAAGAACAACTGCGTACTCTTCCCACCGCCAATAAGGACAAGGAGACGAAACGAGTTTGCAGAGAGTGTCTGTCCACGGGACTGGACAACTGGTCCACGATGGTCTCCAGGCTTGCTAGGGCAGAGGAGGCTAAGAGGAGCAACGGGTCCAAGTCGAGCTTGTTTTCATTCTGGGGTGGTTCACCGGATGCCGAGGGTCGGTGGACGGCAGAGGAAGCCGTTGTTCAAGAAAGGAAGAGGCGGACTCGCGAATTGATGGAGGACGTGACGCCTCCAGGATTCAGTCTCATGTCGTATTTTAAGGCATAGCGTAACATGTATTTCTAAGCGAAGCTAATGGCAATTGTAAAGTAGTCTATGACCGAGATGTCATCCCTCCTGCTCAAACTCCCGTGACATGCTCGAGGTTCGGAAACAATCCCCTTGGACTACTCATTCTTCGCCACTGTCCGAGCTATCAGTGTCAGGAATCTCACCCGTCTTGACTATCTTTCTAAATCGTTTCGCGTTTTTCAACTGCGCCTTCATAAATTCATCATTCACCACCCCGACGCTCGGCTTCTCCCCATCAGGAAGTTTCTCCCAGTCGTCGTCGTTGAATTCCCGCAGTGGTTTCTCTGCCACAACGATCTCATCGTTCTGATAGCCGGCCGAGGTGGCTACGTCCTGCAGATACTGAAGCGCTGGCTTCAGGGCAGTAATGAGGACCATCTCGGGATAGAATGGTTCGCCGGAAGAGTAGCATGGGGACGCTAAAGGCGGGATAGATTCGCCGGGGTTGCCAGCCGGTGGAGCGAGCGGCGTGTTGAGAGGTTCCGAGGAGATGATGTAAGCACGGGAACGCTATTCAACAATGATGAAGAATGTCAGTGAAGTAACATAATGTGGCATGATTCAAATAGCTCACCTTGGCGAGAAAGTCTTTGAACTGGACATTTTGGAGATGATCAGTTGAATAGACTGTTCCCAAGAGAAGCATCGCGTCAAGCTTTCCCTCCCAACGAGCCCAATTCTCGGCGTCATCAAAGAATTCATTCAACAGCTCACAGCTCTGGCCGACAGCAACAAGGCTGATTTTCGCCCCGTCTTTGAGCTCCCATCCTACAACATTGTCGAGCACATAGGAAATGTGCTCTTCAGGAGTCCTGTTCTCAGCCACACTGTTTACTTCCACATACCGCTTACCGGCGTGTACGAGACTGGGAAGTGGAATCGCGGCACTATCAGTTACAGTCAGAGTTCGCCCCCCGTCCGGCCACCAGTACAGCTGTCCTGGGTTCGCAATGATAATACCAGGTGGCGAAACATCTTTGTCACCAGAAACGTGAATATGTAGCTCTTTTATGACTGAAACCATGCTGCCTTTGTTGATGCCTCCTGGGCCATCGGCGACCCTGCCTGCCAGGAGACCTAGATTTTTGGTAGGTTCGCCGAAGAAGACGATGCGAGATTTGGACTTCAAATCGGGGCTCGCGAGAATGGGAACATGAGGGTCGCGCGGGCCTGCGCCTATAGGAAGAAGAATCTTCTCGAGACCTTCGTTTGCTAGTCGTTGGTAGATGATTTCAGTCATTGCGGCTGCCAGAAAAGAAATACTGTCAATGCTGTGTGAAATTGTAGAATAATGGGTTGAACTTCCGTACCGTCGAACTCGAACCGTCGAACTCGAACCGTTGGCGCTGATTCACTCTCGGATTTCGATCAAGGAAAAACTTGAAATAGTTGTCTGGATTTTCGATGGATCGAATCTCGTCGACTTCATTGACGATGTATCTGAAGAAGTCAGCCTCGCCCATTTTGGAAGCAGTCAGTGAGAGCTTGAGCATACCCGAGGCCGTCGAGGCTGCAAGGAAATTCTGCATCCTTGGGCAGACCCGACCAGTGACGTCGGAACATGATGATTTATGTACGTGCTCGGGGCAGATGCTTGGTTTCACGATGATTGAGAAGAAAAATTGAGTAAGCCAATGCGTGTGGTCAAAATGTGATTCTGAGAAGATTCATGATTACGAGTAACGAGGACGAAGTGTGACCCTGCCACCCGCGCCAGCTGCGAGCAGGGTGCACGATTCACACCTCCTTTGAAAACCCTGCGCAAGTTATAACTAGGACAAGCACGTTATACAATTCGATTAATTAGGTCTTGGTCTGGATCAATGTCCAATGAGAATGCTATACCGCACACAGAGAATATTCCTACGAATTTGTCATAGTCATAGGAAATCTACTTGCAGCCGTCCTCAAAGAAGTTACTGCACCATGTAAAAGATCTGAATCGCAACGCTAACCCAAACTCCATGAGCTCCCAATGTCCCCTGGAGACTTTCATAAAATATTCATCGGAAGAGGTAGGCTCTGCCATTTTAATGGGAGCTGGAATTATACCGGCTTCTGAAAGCCTGACTTATGCTGAATCGGCTGCTTGCACCTGGCCGATTCATGTGACTGGCCAAAGCTTCCTCGAGAGCAGATTGCGTCACGGATGCATCTATAATTCATTGGTCAATATGAGAGACGAATAAACAGCAATCACTCGGAGGAGAGACTGACCATCCAAATCACTGAAGCTGCTACCCATACTGGGCGTTCCTTCGCTCCCCTCGCGAGAGCGGGCCTTGCCCTTCCCGGTTGGGCTTCTTCCCGCCAATTCTGTAGTGCGTCTGGGCGAGAGCGGACCGGGTCCCTTGGGCTCTCGCAATTTTGGTTTTTGCGCAGACACTGGAGAGCCAGCCGAAGAGTCAGACGTCTGAGACTGATGAATAATATCCCTCATGAAGCTCTTATGCGACCGTCGGCCACTAGATTTCTCGTCTCCTCTCAGGGTTGACGTCATATCCTGTCCCGCTGAATCAGAAGGGCCTTGGTAAGGTTGAAATGCTGGTTCAGATTCATCATCTCCATCATCTTGGTAGGCCTCTGTATTCTCATGCTGCTGGAACCACGGTGGGCGGCGGATGATGCGAGATTGTGCGGGGCTGGATTCATCGTCCGAGGATTCGTTGGAGCTTGATTCCGCGGGATCGGGCGATGTCGTGTCATCGCGTATCGGAGGGGCTTGTGGATCAGGGGATTTGGGTGTTGGCGAAGTTATTGGCAAGGACGAAAGTCTCTTTCTTGCCCCTTGTTCTAGCGCTCTGCCGGGGAATGAGGTTCCGTGTCGAGGTGAGGAGCCGGAGCCGTCTTTGAGAATCGCTGTATTGACCGATGTGTCACGGCTGATGTTGGGGCGTGCTGGCATTGTTGACGACGTGGCATTTGTACTGGCATCTTGTCGCGGCATAGGCGAGTCTCGTCTCGTAGAAAGAGCTGAGCCAGTCCGTTGGTGAGCGGATACGGAGGGCTCGGAGCCTGGTATGGGCGATGGAGCTGCGGATCCTTTGGCAGCAGCTGTAGCTTTTCGTACTTGGGCTCGGACTTGTGACGCATGGCGTTCGGTCAGGTAGGCAACTTGTTGTGACAGGAAGTCGACGGGAACATCGAAGCGTGCGGCACTGTGAAGGTGTTAGCTCCATCTAGCCGTGAGTAAAGGCAGAGTATTGACAGGCGTACACTTTGCTCCCTATGAACATGAATTAGTACAATCTCAGAAATGCGGAATGAAGTCAGAAACTATTCAACTTACAGTCTATCTCTTTCTGCGCTGCGCCGGACAGAATCTTCCACAGAGCTTCATCTTTCGTTGAATCCCAGTGAACCTGAAGAACGAATCAGTGATCGTCAGCTTCGGACAGTGAATGAGGCAACCTGGAGCTCATTGCACTAACCGGTGGAGGGTCGACGAAGTCCCCTCGGGGAATCGGCACCCTTATATATACCGTGTATTCTGGTTGAGACATTCTGGCTGATGCGCCTGGCCGAGACGAGTCGACGACCAACTAGCTGTCGATTCCCGCTTGATGGAGGAAGAAGAGTTGACGTCGTCGCAGCTCAGGACTGGATGAGGCAGACAGCTGGGGTTCAGGGCTTATCGATAAGTTTGCAGGGGCTTTGGGGTGCTTCTCAGCTGCATTAGCGTGCGGGTCCGGCTCCGCAGCCGCCAACTTTAGAACATGTGGGACAGCATTGAGAGCTGACATGGTACGACACGATATGACAAGCTTCATCACACAATCAAGCTCTTGTCAGGCTCTTGAAATGAGCTAGCAAACTCTGAGCTACCCCTTGTTTCAAAGCTTACAGACTCAAGAACAATAAGTGGCCAACAATAGCATATTTGAAGGGCTGCCAAGCATTGCTCATGGAATGTGCTTGGCATGCCCTCTAAAGCTATTGATTCTATCCCAAATCTGCAATCGAGGTAGTGAAACCAAGTGTGGAACCGCTTTCGACGGTCTTGCATGATTGCATTACCATGAGTCACTCGATTACAACCCCAGATCTCAGCCAGCATCAATTTTTTATACTGCTATCTGGTCTTTGGAAGGGAAGCCCAGAGTGCCGAGGATTGCTGTTCTCGACCGAGCACATGAGGCGGGGTAGAGAGGCTTGTGGTCACTTGAGCGAGCAGATGGAGCCGCCATGACCCAAGAGGTCATAGATCTCTTATCTGGCTGCCCTTTTCTTATTTGAATTACCTTTTATATTTCTGACTGTAGTTCTGGAAGACCATTTTCGACCATTCTTCTTCATTCTCTCAATTCAGTTATCCCTACAAGCGAGACATGGCGCCGCCGTCAACAACCTTCTCCATCTCCCCCACCAAGATCCGGAAAGTCCATCGCTCCACTCACCACGCTGTGTTCCATCCACCATCACATTGCAGCCAATGCACCTTCATCGGCGCGGCCACCGATCCAGCAGCAACTCAGTACTCCGAGATTTGTGCCGTCTTCAACTTTGAAGGAGCGTGCGCTTCACAAACACCGCCGGCTTGTTTACCGCATGTCACCAAATACGATGATGTCGCTGGTCCAGGGTATTTCTACTCACCGGGCATCAGCTGTCCGTCTGGATGGACCACGGCCGTAGATATTACGCAGGGCCAAGTCGCCTCTGGCTTAGTGAGCGGCGTGGAAGTCGGCACCTTGTTGGCCGCAGAAACGGCCGTCGTGTGTTGCCCCGAGTAAGTCTATGGAAGATGTCACCACTGAACGTAAGAACCAAATGCTAACTGCCGCAAAATACAGGGGATACACATATCTTTCTGCAATTGATCAAGTGTCGTGGGAGCCTGCACCAAAGATATCACCAACGATCCAGCTTCCTTCTTGAGTTGCTCCAAAGGATCAGTTCTTGACGTGACCAGGACGAACATCGGTCAACTGACAGTCATAAGCTATCGTCAAGTCAACCCTGCGACGTCAACCTTTAACAAAAGCACAACACTCCTGTTCACAAGTGTACAAATCCATGCGCCTACGATACAAATCAATCACCGACCGCAAGATCTTGCTTCAGCGACTAGCAGCTCGACCGCGCCAACAACATCTATCGTGGCTGCAACTCTTGTCACCCCTCCACAAACCACCACAACTCTTGCTACCACGAGTTCTTCCTCGAAATCATCGAGGAGATGTGCTAGCATATTTGCTGCCATAATCGCGGGTATTGCCATTGGGTATGCCTCGTAGTGAGTCTAGGCGTGTGTCTGTCTACCATGGTTGTGTGGCAGGTGTCAAGCGTGTCAGGTCCTTCCATGACGGATTGTTGTCCCGAAATGTATGAATGTCATAGGTAATTGAGCGGCGTTATTTCAAGGTTTAGGCATTGTTTATACGTTAAGCATGCATCCTTTGTGAGTATTGAGCCTCGGCGAGCATGACCGAAACCAATTGCTTATCTAATTGAGTGCCTATTGCTTGTGTGAATAGCTAGCTACTAACCATTGATGTGAATTCGAGCCCAGTGCACATGATGGATTCGTCCGCTTCAATTTCAAACACTAGATTTGCTGATCCTCACTGTATGTCCAATCAAGTTCTGCCCCCATCTGCTGGAGATAATTCTCTCGCCACTGCACAAGGATTTGATCGTAACTGAGCGGATGAGTGTAACCTGTGTCGACGGTTTGCCAGGGCCCCTCAGTCGCAGTAGCTCCTAGATCTTCAAAACAGCCCAGGTTTTCTTGTGTAAAGCTAGGCGCACTTTCCACCACCTTTTGATTTGTACCTTCCACTGATTTGTCTCGGGATTCAACCCGCATAACGGTGTCGCGAAGCAGTGCCTTGATGATATCTAGTCTTTTCAATGTACTCAGGCGAGGCTCCAATTTCAGTTGCCAATAAGGTTGGGAGACTTTTGTCTACACTATCCGAGAACTCCCGAAGCGGACCGAGAGCTTGCTCCGAGTTCTCTGACGGTGTTTCATGATCTGAATTGAACTTAGCCTTTCCAAATTTCGAAGTCAGATCTGGGTAATGACACTAACATGGCGATGATATGTTGTCGTCGTGTGAGAAGAGGAATTTGTATACCCTCATCCATTGTTCTTCCCGCCCTGCCTTGTATTTGGACTTATCCAGGGTATCTATGTCTTTGTTCATGCCAATTATGTCCTCCATGTGAGCCTTGTTCAGATGGTCCCTATCCATGTTTAGATTTTGGTCAACAATACGTCGAGGAAATGAGGCTTGCTAACTTTACTCTATCAACAGAGGCCCAACTAGAGGTAGCACAGGCCCTATGACTCTGGGCATCTCTGTATTTCAGCGGATTATGCTGGCAAAATGGGCATGCAAGCCGAGGCTGAGTTTTGTCGGAAACTCTTGGTATCCGTGTCCTCCGCCGGGCGCCGAAGGAAATTTTCCAAGAGACATCTGTATCGACACCATTTTGATCAATGACAGAGAGCGGTTCCTCGTCATTGGAGTCGCATCCGAGGATCGAGTCGTTGTTCGCGGTAGTGGAAAAGCGCTCACAGCCTTCCGCACGCGCCCAGCGACCGGCCGGCCCTTGGACAAAGACGTCCTTTGAAACGGCTTCGTTTGATCTAAGGCGCCGCTTGTAGAAGCGATAGAAGTGTAGAATTAAGTGGCTTATTAGCAACCGATAAAAAAAGTGCATAACCTCAACGTCAATGTGAACGGCACTGAGTCCTATCTTGCTCAGTTCATGACTTGTTTCTATGGATCCGGACGAGGTGCTCAAGCCTCGAAGCTTCTGGCGCTTTCCCGCTTCGCTGACAGGGACGCGCATGACGATAGTGCGCGTATCTTGGAAAGAGGTCTGGATTTGCTGAACCACAAGTCCTGGCAAATTGTGCCCTGCTGTCTGGTGTAGGTGGTTCGTAGAAACAATAGCGATCGAAATGGCAGTTGACAACGTCGCCGGCACTTGTACTCCTCTTATTGTAGTTTATTCTCGCGACCAAGATACTGTTTAAAAAAACACGAACAAACGTTCAATTTTCTGCCGCGCCACGGCAAGGCAAATTGTGCGAAAATTCTCACATTTTGGCCCAATGGCCCAGGGAAACGGCCTCGTTCCCACCCGGGCTCTGACAAGTCCAGTTAGCACTTGCATGCAACAAGGTTTCATGATTGGACGGACACCAGGATCGACCATAGATTTGATACTCAGATTCCGAGACTTGAGGCTGTGGTAGCAAGAGAAGTATAAAAAGTTCATGGCGCGCAGTATTGGTTCACGACAGCTGAGATCGTATCGTATTCCGTTGAACTAATGCGCTCGTCCAATGACCTAATATTTGTTCAATTGAGGAAAGCAGGAAGTCATTATTTCACATAATGTCTTTGGCTGTCGAATCAAACGAGACCGGTAAGTGATAATTTCTTAAGTGTTGCTGCTCTCTGCTAACCAAATCACTCGTTCGTAGCCGTTCCCTGGCACGGCGATGTCTTCAATGTCGGCTCAGCAATCCACGCCACCATGGGCGTATCCAACATGAACCCCACAGGGATGTCAATGAACTGTGTTTCAGTGTCAATTGCGAAGATCCTTGCGTATCGAAACGTGCATGAGTTTTGGCACGATTTGGTCGGTCGCGACTTGAACGATGAACCTTTGAAGATACCGCAAATCCAGCGACTCCTGTCCCTCACCAAATGGGAATGTGCATGGCAGCGATTTGTCGCAACTCCAGAAAAGTCCGCTTACGAGTACCTGAAACAAGGTTACTTTTTCGGAAACCTCCGATCCGGACCTTTCATGGGCAACGTTCATCACGGTCCATTCTCACTCATCATGTACTGTCTTCCTGGAAAAATGGGCCATTGTGTTGTAGCATCAGGTCCGGCGTGCGTGTTCGACTTCACCTGCTATCAACATGAAACATTTGGAAGCAATGTGTCGGCCGAGATGGAAGGAGCTGAAGCGGTCTTGGTCATATCACTTCGATGTCCTAATACGCCTCAATGGTTGGCTTGGTATGAGCGACAATATGTCAGAATGGTTGAGCGTAGAAGAGATCCTGTGTGGCGTCGCAGGAGACTTGACACCATCAATTCCGCGCTAAAAGTCCTCGGAATGACTCCGATTCCAGAAGAGGCCGACTGTGAAGACGGTGTGGCTGGGGTGGCAAATGATAGCATAGCCAAGCTATTTTTACACTTGACCATCACTCACTAATGTCAGAATGAATGAATTGTTAACCAATTGAGCACTTTGGCACGTTCTTGGCAGCGACCTCCGAGCCCTGTGTAAGATGCACAACGTGTTACCTACTGATCGTCGGTAAGGCGTTTTGCACATCAGTGGGCTGCTAGTCATGTGTCAGCTCGGTCTTTCATAATAAGCCGTCTATTTCAACACACATGTTCCCGTCGCGGTTGGATCACGAACAACTTGAATCATATATAAGAATGACTTTGAACGAGGAACAACCGAGCAAAAATCTGGACCCACCAATTGAAGCCTCGAACAATGAGTGCATAACAACACAACCCGTACGTGCTGCGCACCTATCGATCTTTGCTCTCCAAGTGCCTGGTGCGAAGTGTCGGATTGTACTGATACTGTACTGATACTGTGCCGAATGCATAGAAGTCTTTGGAACCGATGAGGTTAGACACGGAGGTGCATCTTTGAGGAGGGGAAAGCGAGGTATGAGAATGGTCCTTGACTAAAAGTTGTGACCTCGAGGCTAACACACGTGGAAGGCTATACAAAGATGTAACCACTGCTGTGGGAATTGTCTGAGCAGTATGACCTGTGTATAGATGTTTCTTGATGAGCAAGCGTCGAAAAGAGCGAATTGTGTAAGACCTGTATCACGAAACAAGATCTACTTTTTTCGAAGCAATCGATCGAAGGCTCTGTAATACTTTGGCCATTTTTTTAAAAATTTCTTTTTCGTGACTGTCAAGATTTGCTAACGCACTCGATTGCACGTCTTCCTCTTCTGTTCCACGCTGACGATTCCAACTCTGGTGCGTTAGTGCTTGTTCAAGAGAGCCCAACAGGTTCGGCACGCGCGCAATTACATCAAGTATGTGGAGACGCACAGTCTTCGCAGAGACATTCGGTCACTCGATCTGTTGGGCCAAAGTAGGCTTTTGAAGAAATCATTAAAAGACTCACCGGGTCTCCTTTCTAACGATCTACTGATGTTCCTTTAATCTAATGTAGGTCTTGTTATTAGGTGTAATAGGGTATCGATCCGTGTTGAAAGTCGCATTCAACTCCACAGCGCCCACCACCTCTCCGGTCTCCAAGCGAATATGAGTCTTCAGCACCGGGAGCTGCTTGGTGAAAATGGCTGGATACCCATCCGAGACCGCGAGTTCCATATCGCCTCGTGTGAAGTTAATCTGGCGACCACCGCGGATCCAGTCTCCGTACCCCCCCCCCCCCCCCCCCCCCCCATAGCCAGTATGCTGACCGAAGCATACGTTCAAGTTATTTCCATCAACATCTGTCCCGGGAATCTTGGGAGTCCATCTGCGACACCATGTGTTGCCATGGCTATGGCCGTGAAACAAGCCTATCATACCAGGTGTTGTAGCCAACGCCGTCACAAATGCATGGCCGAGCCCGAGCCCACCGGAAGCACAGCCTTCGTCACCAAGTTCGTACGGCTCAATGTCGCACCAGTTTTTCCCCTGATGATCGATGGGCTTGTCGCGGTTGATACCGGGATTTGTAGTGGCGTTGAAACCACGTTGAAGAGTCTCTGTATATTTGATAGGGATATGAACGAACGCAAGAGAGGGGATGGTTCTGTTTTCGTTGAGTTTCTCGCTCGTTTCCAGAAACCACTCCACGGCCTCATCATGGACCCAATTTTGTTGCGGTATAGGATTCCCATGTTTGGTCCATGATCTGAACTGGTAGCCACCGCGACTGTCGAAGAACCATAGAATAAGCTCTGGTTCACAATGAAGGATTTCTCTATTGCCGCAATACTCCCTGTAGACTGGGATGTAATAATTGGAAGTCCCGGCCTCTTCCTCCTGCACCATATCTCTGGTTCGAGAACCGATGAACTTGCGCTCATATTTCAGAATCTTGCGACTGTCCACGGTGAACGTGTGGTCGTGCTCGCCGTACGTGGAGCCCCAAGATAGATTCCGCTCTATAAGAGGCGTCAAGACTTGGTTGACGTAGTGCTTCGTCATTTTCCGGCCGATGGCTTCTCCGGTGACGAGATCACCGTTCAAGACGACAAAATCGGTGTCTTCAGAATCAAGGACATCCCTCATAACTTGGATCGTATAGAGATCCTGTTCAGGCCCCTTTTCTATTTTGGATGCTGTGCATCCGTTAGTTGACAATCGTGCATAGAGCATAGCGAGAAAAGCGCTTACATTCCCCTAGATGAAAGTCAGAGAAGACGGTGATTTGAAATGTCTTATCATCGCGAAATCTGAGCTCGGGAAGTCCTGAAGGGTCGCGGGCGGCGACCAGTATCAGGCCCGCGGCAACGAGGATTGGCCACATGTTGAATTTTACAGCCGCCGAAATGCACTTCTAGATGAAGTTTGGGGTGAAGCAAGGGGGATTGCTCTAAAGTATCGGCATCCATCCTCGGCTCCTCATAGAGATGGTGGGTGTAGAGCACCCAAAACTTTGTTCTTGCATGTCTACCTTTCCAACGTGCAGCCACGTGCGGCGGAAATAGTTCACTCCATTGGACCTAGACGAGCGATACAAAAGCTTGTCCTGTGTCATCAAGTTACAGTCATGTTAACCTTTGGCTAATGGCTTGGCTATGAGTCATCTGCAACAATGATTTGGTGAGCGTGGCTTGATACAAAAATAAGATATAAGCGAGTTCGGGAAACTGAAATTTTTGCTGAGGGAATCTTCACCACCCAAGCTTTTTGTCATTCAACCACTCATCGATGTATTTCTGTGCTCGAAAGTCAATCGGACGTTTCCTCGCGGAGCCTTCCCTGACGCTCGCGCTGTTTGTCTCCCCAGATACTATCGTTTCATCCAGAAGACCACTGTTCCAAAGTAGTTGGACGCATACACTATTTTTGTTCTGCACGGCCACGCTTAATGGAGTGTCTCCACTGTTGTCAGCTTTCAAGATGTCAATCTTATCTGAGAGAAGCAGAGCTTTCAGAACAGCGTTATAGCCCATTTCAGCAGCCCACGAAGCCGACGTTCGGCCACGATGGTCCTGGGCATTAACGTTGATTCTGTCGGACATCGCGAGGCGTCTCACGAGCTTATCGTCGCCTCGAATGGTTGCTCTGTGCAGAGGTGTTTCGCCGTGTTTATTCTTCGTGTTAAGATCAAGTTTGGGACAAGACAAGAGCGCCTCCGCCATCCCCAGCTCTCCGTTAAGCACCGTCCATTCGAACAATGTATTTCCTTGGTCATCGCGACCGCTTACATCGATTTCATCCTTGGACAAGAGCCATTCCACCGCCCAGCGATAATTTTCCCGGACTGCAAGCCAAATTGGCGTATTCCCCAGTCCCGCCGAAGCACTGTTGATGTCGACCTTACCGGTATCGTATAGGCTCTTCATCACTTGTAAAGATCTGCTCGCCGCCCAAGAAAACGGTGTCTTGCCGGATTTGTCTACGTGATCGATGTCGTATTTACCACGACCTACCAGCAAGTCAACGAGATCAACATCGCCTTTCATGGCGGCCCAAGAGAGAAGTGTCTTTCCCTCTTTGTCTGTATGCTTGGAACCGATATGTCGCGAGCGGAGCAGAACTTTAAGGGTTTCTAGCCGGTCATTCTTTCCGACACTTTGATCTGGATCCGCGGCACGCCAGATGGCATGCCGGACGTAGCTTGCTGGATTGGTCCCGTCTGCAACTTCTCCAGCATCCAGCAAGAGTTTCACCACCAATGCATGACCCATGCCCGCAGCACAGGACAAGGGCGAAGCTCCCGAATTGTCAGGTAACTGTATTTCGATGTGAGGCGCTTGAAGCAGCAATTTGACGGTTTCTACTTGTCCAGTCTCGGCGGCTAGTGTCAAGGGCGTGAAAGCGAATCGTGCGCCATCTTGGTTGACATCAATGCCCGGGGTGGCCAGCAGTTCTTTTACAGCGTCGAATTTGTTCTGACTGATAGCGTGTAAGAGGGGTGTTTGTCCAAAGACTTGGTCGTGCTGATTGACATCGACGTCTTTGTCAGTGAGCCACTTAATCATGCGTAACTGGCCGTTTGATGCCGCTTGGCTCAGTAAATGTTTCTCTTGGTCTTTATGGGTTATATCGAGTCCCGGAGAGTGCTTCAATACTAATTCGGCAGTTGCCACCTGGCCATTCTGAGCGGCCCAAAGTAATATGGCGTGTTTGTTGCGGTAGAGCACAGGAGTTATGTCGTTATAAAGACGCCGGTGGGCGCGGGCAAGAGCGTTGACATATTGATCTACCTCGAGATAGCTCACAATTTCAAGTAGCAGCTCTACCGGAAGATCGAGCAACATGGTTCCCTGGTAGCCACTTCTCGGCGGGTCTCGTGGGACTACGCAGCACGATGTCGTGCGTGTTCTCCGTAAGCAGCGCCGAGCAGATTTTGTTGTCAACTCTGATCGGGGCGGCTTCACTGAACGATTCTGCTGGCTGTGGGCTTGGGGTGATGTCGACTCTGTGCTGATGAGACTCTCTCCCCGTGGTGTCTACCTAGGCAGATGGTTGTTGCCTTAGACTGGGCGGTCAGGCACGGGCATGTGACGTAGCGCCTATGCACCCATGTTGGGGGAAAGGGATTCACTTAGCATGGAATCGCCAAGACGGGTTGGATCTATCGAGAACGCCCCAAATCCCTACCGAAGCCATGGAGGTTCAAGTGTAATCTAGCACTCCAGTCGCTCCTGCCCTTGGATCATCATGATTCTCTTACTTAGCAATATCCCATCTTCTCCAACGACATCCGTCGCTTGGCTTCGATTCTGTCCAAGCTTGTTACAAATCCTACCACCCGCGGATCTAAAATTCCTCAATTTCGAACCATCTCCGACGAACGCCAAAGTGAGCCTCGAGTCTTTTTCTTAACATACTTGGGCTGGCATGAAGCTGCGCAGCAAGACTGGAGCTGCCAACCGTCTGCGGGGGACAGAACCACCACATCAGCACAAAGCAGGACAGAAGAGGCCCGCGAATGGCGACACAGCCTAGTTGACCCTAGCTGCGTAACCCGGCTGCCCCGAACGACGCTCTATGCCGCCGTTTGTAGGAGACTGGCCGCTACTGCATGCGACTGGCCCCGTTGCGCGTGCTATAAACGCGATTAGCCCATCACAATCCGTCCCAGTCAGCCATACCCGGGGCATGGCGCGGAGATCTAACCAATCTCACTCCGCTAGGAGGCCGACATCCACAATAAGCCCGCATTGCACAAAATACAGGGCAGTGATTAGAACAACGAGGAGACAAAAGTCCGGGTAGTACAGATCGAGAAAAAAATCAAGAAAACTCCCTCGATGTGTCTTCCCACGATTTTCTCCCTCAACTATCTCCCTCAATGGTCTTCAAACGGCCAGATCGCAACAACTCGCCATGCCACCATTAACAAACCACGATGCGACCAAAGTGACGGGTGAAGAAGCCGGCATCACGCCATTGGCATCAGCGACGGGCGATAAAGAGAGATCCTCAGTCGCGCCGGTCACCCAAGAGACTCGCCAAGTTGTCATGCCCGCGCTACAGGAAGGCGAGATTCCCACGACCACCAAGTGGGAGATCTGGTCATGGTACATGTACTACATTGGCGCCAACGGCCTCGCGCTGTTCAATTTCGGTCCAACGGCGTTCCAGAATCTGCTAGCCCAAGCTGCGGGTGATTCAAAACTGCTGTATTTCGCGGGTCGCGAGCGTGATGTTAACATCATTGTCCTTCTTTGCAATGGCATATCCTTTGCCATTCAGGCGGCCTTATTTCTGGTTATTGGCGCATACGCCGACTTTGGCACTGGACGACGGTGGGTCCTGTTGATCTGGTCCATCATTGCGTACGGCATCGGTTTTGGATGGATTGGCGTTCACGAAGCCGACCAGTGGAAAGTCGGTATCGGGTTATACATTGTAGGCTTGATTTCGTATCAGCTTACACTGACATATTGGACTGCGGCGTTTCCGTCACTCGCCCGAAACACGCAGCATTTAAAGGACTCCAGAGCCGCCTATGAGAACGGCGAGATAACCCGGCAAGAACTGGACCGACGCGACGAATTGGAGCGCAGCAGATTGAGCAATGTTGGATTCTGGGTCCAGTCCGTGGGCGAGGTCTTCATCCTCGCCACCATAGTGGGCATCATGTTTGGCGTCAAGGTCGATGAAAGCACGGCCAACAACAACTGGGGCTTGTCCGTCCTCATCACCTTCGCTACCGCCTGCTGGCTCGTGCCTCTCGATCGCATGGTTCGTTCTAGAAAAAACTCGGCCCGGACTCCAAATCCCACCAGGAAAGAACATTGTCACTGCCGGTCTCTGGCAATTATACGAAGCTCTCACGCAAATATGGAAGCTGAAGCAGAGTCTAATATACCTCGCCGGATACTTCTTCCTCGGAGACTCGCTCAACACAACCGTCACCGTCATCGCCACACTACAAAATGATGTAGTCAGCTACAACACCCTCACCCTGACATACCTCCTGATCGTCGGTATCGTCACTCAAGCAATCGGCATAGGAGCCTTCTGGATGATCCAGAAGAAATTCAAGCTGAGCGCCAAGACCATGTTCAACGCCATCATGGTCTTCATCATCCTCCTAGACGCGTGGGGCATGATCGGCAACTGGACCAACCGCTTTGGTTTCCACAACGTCTGGGAAGTATGGCTGTACCAGGCATTCTACGGCCTCCTCGTCTGTCCCTGGTACAGCTACTCCCAGATCATGATCAGCTCCGTCACCCCCCGCGGGCACGAATTCCTCTTCTTCTCCGTCTTCAACATCATCGGCAAAGCATCCAGTCTCATTGGTCCGTTGATCAGCAGTGCCATTATCGATGCCACGCCAGGCGGTACGAACAACAGTGCGGCGTTTTATTTCTTGTTCGCGCTCAGTCTTGTTCGCGCGGTGGGGATCTGGGTGTTTTTGAACTTGGAGAAGAGTACCAAGGAGCAGGAAGATTTCTTGCTGCAGGAGAAGTTGCGTATCTATGGAGATTCAGGGAGTAGTGATGCCAATAGTACAAAGGAGAAATTATCTTCGGCGTGAAAGACTAGTAGTGTAGTCAAAGAAGGTCACAAATTTTACAGTTGCATTTCAAAAAATACGGTCATCGTTTGCAAGTCATCGTGTTTCGTTTTGGGATATGATATTATGCCTTGAGCGCACTCAAAGGCAAACGAAAGTCAATCACAAGTTCTCCCGTGTGAAAGTCTTTTGCGGCCATGCAAGAGAGACTGCTGGTTTTTTTTTCTCCCCGCATCTCAGCATTCTGTAGACCGACGAATCGTAACAAGATTCATCATGACATTACCATAAATACCCTATCCTATGCCTATATTCACCGTAAATTCCCCATGCAATGTAGTCTAGTTATGCGCACCCACGCAATGCAACCAGCGCCTCGAAATCTAATTTCCCACTCAAATTTTAGCCGTCACAGATGTTCTACAGAAACAAGACGATTTGACCGGCACGTCGGCAATTTCCAGTGCCTTCTTCAGCTGGGGCTCAATCTCTTTTGCTTCGATCATCTTGCCCAGTTTCACAAGGCACTCGTGGTATCCATGTAGCGCCCATACATTGTTCGGATGTCTATGAACGCGCGGCAGGGAGTCGTCAAGTCCTAGATCTGCTTTGTAGATGGACATTGTCTCCTCGACATGGCCTTGTTCGAGAAGTAATGCCCCGTAGGCGTGACGAACGGGCTGCATCCACCCCCATGGCTCGTCAAATGGCAACCAATCGTAGCGGAGGATGGCCTCACGAAGGTGCGCGAACGCAGTGTCGTAATTGCCTGAGCGGTACTCAATTTCGCCGTTCAGCAAGGCTTCTGCTACATCAAGAATATCGACGCACTTGTTGTTGAAGAGGGTTCTCGATGGCTTCACATGGGGTACAGCCTTGCGGGAAAGTTGCCTGTGGCGGTTTGCCTCGTCGACATGGCTGAGGGCAGCGTGAGCAACACCTTTGGCATAATGCAGGAGAGCGGTGGTGACACAGTAGAGGTCTTGATCTTGAGGGAACGGTAAGGCCAAAACATCGTTCCAGCGTCCGAAGCGGATCAGGGCATGAACACGCATAGCAAGAAAAGCTTCAAGCCAATCTGCCATTGGCGGCGACTCCACTTGCAAAAGCTCCTCAGACACAGACGCTTCAAGCAGGTCAACGGTTTCGAAGGCGATTTTTGATTGACCAGAAAACATAGCGCTGTAGAGGCGGAAATGGTAGTCGTGGCTCCGGTAGAGTGTGTAGAAGTTCATCCGGCCGTCGCGCTTGAGGAACTTTTCATCGGCGGTGATGGCGTCTGTGTTGGCGACGACAGCACGCGCGTAGTCGCCTACAAGAATATCGAGATGACTAGGCATATGATTGAGGTGGCCTGAGTCTGGTACAAGACCTCGCAACTTGTCAGCAGCCGGCATGCCTGCCTCTGGTGTTTGTGACATCTCCATTAGATGGATGTAAAGATGGAGCAGCCCTGGGTGTTGATCTCCTCCTTGTTGAGATAATGCCTGATCTAGGACACGTTTAATCTCTACTGTACGTGCCCCTTTGCCAGGCTCTTCCGTCTTGATATCCCAGAGCTGCCACGGCGTCAGGTTCATCATGGCGTCGGCGTACAGCGCTGCAACGTCCAGATCCAGGGGGAACTGAAGCTGCCACCGTGCCCATCGCGTCGGCATACTCGCGGTTCCAGATGCAGAAATCAGATTGCTCTGGGGCCCGTATCCGCGGGTATCGAAAGTGAATGGCATCAATGAGAGCTTTCTCAACAGGCGTGGCATTCTCCGAAAGAGCTTTGGCCTGTTCAACGGCCTTGTGAGTCCTCTCGGCAACAGTGCTCAACTCGCACTTGCCAAAGAGCTCCCATGGCTTGTTGTAGTTTGGACCGAGAGCATAGGCAAGACCCCAATAGGTGATCGCGCATGTATGATCGCGAGATAGGGCGGTTTCAAAACATTTGGCTGCCTCCTCATGGTTGAAGCCGTAGCACCAAATCAGGCCTCGGTTGAACCAGGTCTGGGCCGCGGGACTTGAGGTTGTAATGGGGCGATGGTGCGTCCCCAGGTCGTAGTAGCTATCATCGCTGCTGTTGCCGCCACTCAGAGGCGGGTTACCCTTGGACATGTTGAACAATGACATGGTGGCAGAGATGCCGCCCAGGAAGAAAACAGGAAAGGAAAGAACGCAAATAGTATTGGGTTAGGAAAAATGACGTTTGTGCCTGAGATGCCAGTCGAGTTCATTGTTGAGAAACGGGGAGGATCGGCTTAGCGCCTGCCACTGGCCGGCGGTCGGTGGGGCTCAGCTTGGCAGCTGCCGACAGCCTGGAACACGATGTTGGGAGTAGGCTGCCAGCTTGCTGTCACTGTAGCACGGAACGAGTGTGAATGGGAAGGAAGAAGCCAGTAACAAGGATGTGGAATCGGGGTCGAGGGCTACTGCAGAAAATCAAGGTACGAATTGCATCCTGACCTGAAATTGATAACCTGCATCAACACATACGAGCAATTATGTTTCGCTCACTATTTTCCAGTCGTGATACTCCGATTCGGACCGCCACCGAACGGCCGTGCCAACTGGAACTGGTCCCTTGCATCCGGAGTGGCTAGTGACAGCCCAACTGACTTGTGCACTTGCCAGCACCAGACATGAGTGGCGTGGTTATCGCTGGAACTGACCTCTTTTCTCTGATCAAACCCTCAATCAGTCTCCATCATGGCACTGCAGGCAGATGCAGGCACAATCTATTCCTGGGCATTTGGGCACGATCGCATGTTTCTGACCGAACTCGGCGTTGAAGACCTCATCCTCCGCTCACCGCACATTCAGGATGCAGTTATCAGCTGGTTTTCCCAAACTCCCAAACATGGGCTATATTTCATAAGAGAAGGCCATCTTTCGCCAGGTTCATCTATGGGACATTCACAGCGTGGAATTTGATCAAGGATATCAAATATTCATCGCTCATTCTATGCGCCTCATCTACTCCCTATAGAAAACTTCACCTCCGAATGTCCTTTAATACACATATCGGAACTGTGGGATTTCCTTATCCGTCAAGTCGGTCAAATTCACCATGACGCCGTGCCTAGCCTCATCAAAGGCAGCCACTTCCTCAGCGCTAACAAGTCGGTCGCGCCGTCGATTCTCCCAAATAAGGTAGAACCGAATCACCCAGCTCATGGTGAAGCCGATGATAAGGCAAATCATGAGGGCAAGAAAGCCAGACTGGTACGTAGGCGCTTCGTTTTGGAAGAACAGTTGCGGGCCGATGATATTGCCAGTGCAATAAGCCACGAAGGACTATTTTAAGAGTTAGCTCAGGGCATGGAGTAGATGCGTAGACGGACCAAGAGGAGGCTCGATTTTCAGACGTACCATGGCGTTGACTGTGGTTTTCTTGGTAAAGCCGCCAAAGTTTCCAGACATGAGAGACATGAGAGACATGAGAGACATGGTCAATGGGAAGTTGGCAGCATATGCGGCAGCCAGCACCGTTCCCGCAAATCGTGTCCATTTCTGAGTGTCCGGCACATATCGGACCATGGCGGCTCCAGCAACGGCAATGGCCAGATTGAACGCCATGAAGTACGTTCTCGAATTGCGGAAATAGGAGCTACCACCCGTCGCGATGATCACGAGGGCAAACTGCAGGAGATAGGTCACGGAACCGAGCAGGAGCGTGTCAAAGGTGCTGAAGCCAAAGCCCTGTACGACGATACTGGAGAACTAATTTTCAAGACACCGTTAGTTGAAGCTCAGGAAGTATGATCTTTGCAAAACTCGATGAGAGCAGTGGAAGAAGACCGCAAACTCACTGTAGTCACTGCGCCGTTGGGAATATTTGCAGCAAGCTGATAAATCACAATCAACCAACTCTTCACATCCAATAATGCCTCTTTCACTTGTCCCCACTTCATCTTGTCATTCTTGATACCGGTCATGTTCTCCTTGACTCTAATGACAGCCTTCTTTCGATCCTCGTTGTTCAAGAACCTCGCCTCCATGGGTGTATCCGGCAAGAGGAAGTAAGTTCCCACCGACCAAGAAATTGTGACGGCGCCGAAAATGACAAACACTGTTTTCCAAGGCTTGATGGTATGAACGTGCCCGATGGCATACGCAAGGAGACTGCCAAAGATACCCGTACAGGTATTGCCCAAGAACCAGGAGGCGTGACGGAGAGGTTGTTCGGATCGCTTGTACCACATGGACACGACGATGGTCAGGCCAGGTGCAATGACGGACTCGGAAACGCCTAGGAAGAAGCGGTTCGCGAGAAGGCCGTTGGAGTTGAAGCATGTTGCGGTCAGAATGAGGACGGTTCCCCATACGAAACTGTGGTAATCGGATCAGTCTTGTTTGAGGATTCAAGTATGTACAGGCATGATTGCTCCTGCGGAGGCACCTTACATGGATGCAGTGATGACTTTGCCGACTTCCCAGCGCACCATAAACATTGCAGCAGGGTACTAAGCGACGAGATAGCCAAAGTAGTAAATGGCGCTGGCCCATGAGTACTCGGAACCGGAGAGGTGCAGATCGGCTCTGATGCCCATGATGGCTGTGGCGTTCAGGGACGTCTTGTCGAGGAACTGGAAAAGATACGAGAGAGCCATGACGGGCAGGAGCCTATGATATCAGAGAGTCAGTCACGAATAGCACATATCGTACAACTGAAGGTATGCGTATAAAACGCGCTGATTTGTTTGGCAGAACGCTGCGAGCTTACCATCGGTCGGTCTTTCTCAATATCCGCTTGTCATCCTCGGGGCTCAGCGTCTCGTTGAGGCTCTCATCAAACTTGACGTCCTCGGCCTGTGCAACGCCGATTCGCTCGATGTCTCCTTTCTCCAACGCAGATGCCATGATTGCCGATGGAGCTTTTGGAATTAAGGAATGTGTGGCGAAATTGCCAAAATAATAGTATATCAGAGGCCTGGACCTGTGGCAGGGTTCTCCGAACGGATTCGCAAGTCAAATGCCAAAGGACACACGACACTATCGCTTGAGGACACTCCTAAGCTTCCAAGACAGCGAGTCTCGAGAAAAACAATCGAGACACCGAACGCCTTTTGTACCAGACTCAAGCCGCGGGCAGCAAGCTATCATTTCTCCTCCTCCCCGGAAAAAGTGGCGCCCACACCCTGGCCGTCCCAAATGGAGGTAAACGACGGAGATAGACTCCGCCTGGATTTGTTCTGGCAATGTGGTTCACCAGTTTATCTACGGGGCAACAGCGGGGGTGGAAACTACCCGCGGTGCATGATTCGTGAAATGCGCCAGAGAGGGGACTCTTTTGACAATATCATGACATTTCGCAGACTGGTGGAGGTATTCCATAGATACAGGTGTAAGGCAACGGGGACCACAATCCCTAGCTTGCGATACCACAGAATGGTGGTGACCAGCTTGCCATGTGTCTGAAATAAGGTTATTTTGTTGAATGAATCAAATTGCACGTTTTCTTAGACGTGATAGCGCGAAAAAGTCTTAAGATTTGCATTTTAGCCACGAGAATGGCGACATTCTGTTGGTAGTTATGTTGGTCGGAGTACGGAGTTATTCTTGGGATACGATGTACGAGGATAACGGCGCCATGGCTATACTCCGGCTGGGATTGGGCTTAGAGCGTCTGCTGGACTAAGAACAGCTCTAGAAATATGCCAGCCGGCCTGGAGCAGGGTCCTGTAGTCTCTGGTATAAACATCAAAATGCACGAACGATGTAGTGGCTGGCCAGGTTGTAGGTTGGGCCTGGTTCAGTTTCAATCTTCAATTAGCGCCGCTAATCATCTATCTATTTGATTGTAGCCTCTGAGAACTTTCTCAAGTCATCGGGATACGCGCCGCGCGGAACTGAAAAGCGGTACTTCGTCCGGACAGTCGTCGAGCTAGTGAAACGATTTCGTGAGGGGTCGCTATCTACCAGGTGCGTGTCAGAGGCGCAGAGTCATTGCCGTAGCCGACGGTCGGGAATTTGTGTCTTGGCGTCAGCCACGCACCTTTTTTGGAGTCAGGGAGAGGTTGCATGATAGCAGTTTATCGGATCAAATGGTTTCGGGCTGAATTACGGGTTGCTATATTCTTGATACTATGCTGTATCTTGTGGGAAAATGTGATATCGGATATCCTCCACTGGGGGTTATCACGTCTGTCTGATGGGCAAATATCCACTGATAGCGGATATTAATTCGTGCGGCGATCATGGTGTGCAGGGCGAGTATGATAAGCCTACTGTACAAGTAATTCTATCGGAATGTAGATGGAAATATCCCAACTTCCCAAGTTTTACAATGGAGCACATATCTATTGTACATACGCGGAACGCCATGCTACCTCATGCACCACGTCAACTCAAGACGGCTTGCCAAGCCGGCTGCGAGATCCGCGCCAAGCAGAGCCTCACCATCAACCAGCACAAGCCACGCGAAACACATGCCGTCAAAATCATATCACAAACCTCTCGACATGCCCATTGTCCAGTATTGTCGCGCTATCGATTTCATCCTCGGTAAGTGGACCGGTAGCTGTGCCGTCCTTCTCGCGCGCCGTCGACGCCCGCACCAGCACCCTGTGAGCGCGCGCGTAATTGCACCCATACGCACAGACCCTGGAAGCGTGCGATGAACCACTCGCGCCTGTCGATGTGGCTCGTCTCAACAGCAGCGGAGAACAGCGTCGGAGCAACAATCAGCATTCCATCATCTCCGTGATACCGATACGCTTGCACCGTCAGCCTCATAATCACCTCGACGTACGACTCTGTCGGCCATTCTCCTGGTAGGCCCAGCTTACGCATCGTGCGGGCGAGTTGAATCTTTATGCCGTAGAATAGGGGCACAATGTGGCGGATGTTGACTACTAGACGCTTGGAGCTATCGAACGATGGGGACAAGTCGCCGGCTATGCCGATGACTTCTTCGAAGCGAATGTCCGTGGCCTTGAAGACAGCTTCAATCTCTTGCGCGTAGAGGCGTGCCGTGTCCAGATCTAGACCACCCAGCCGGGAGACCATGAAGCGGAGCTGCACGACAGAGGCGGCCATAGCGTAGATTGTGCGGTTTTCTAAATCATCGAGCATCTCCTGAGGATACTCATCCGCCCACATCACGCGGTAGAGCCCGTAGGAGAACCTGTGCAGGGCTATCGTAAATGCACAGATGAACGAGCATCCAAGCCGAGAACAGCGACAAGATGCTCTCTCGCTCCTCTGCCGTATCGCACATCCTCACAAGGGCCAATCTCTTCGCCTGATCCTGCGGCTCGCGCAGCGCCCGTATGAAGGTCTCATTCCGACACCGATGCCATACGACCCGCGCCGCGCCGGCCAAGTGGTTCGCGAACCCCTGACACGATGCATCCCCAAACTTCTGCTCGTACCACAGCATGAGGAAGATGGCCGCCAAGATGGCATCCAGGTCCAGTTGCCGACCGTCGGGTCCCGCACTGCCGTCGACCGCCTCAGCCAGCATGCGCAGCGCAGCAGAGTAGTGGTGCAGCGGCGTGACTGTCCGCGCCGGCAGGTCATCTGTTCCAGAACCGCGTTTCCGAAACTCAATCTCCTGTCCGCCGAGGGCCAGGACCGTACGCATCACCAGCGGCTCTCGCTCGGCAATGTTGAAGATGATGGCGTACAGCCCAAAGTCGGGGTTCTTGGTGTGGTGTAGGCGGGCGAAGGTGATGCGGTAGTATCGGATGGCTTCGTGATCCGAGGATGTTAGGTCCAGGGATGAGGCGCTATTTGTCAATGGTGACAAATGGATTGTCAACTTGGTGGATGAGTGTTTGTCGTTGACGCCATGGCTGCGGGACTGCTTGTTGGTTCCCAGGAGGATCTTGTTGATGCTGCTTCGCCTTGCGCGCGGGGAGTAATCGCAGAGCAGGCGCAGGCGGATGCATCGACAGCATTTGGGGCGCGATTCATCACACTTGACCTTTTTGGTGCGGCAGGTCCAGCAGCCGTTTCGTGATCTGGGGCCGTTGCGAGATCCCTTGGTTCCGGGCTGGCGATCTGGCGAGGAGGATTCTGCTGGGCTGGTTTCGAGACTTTGAATCTCGTGGCTGGTCTCGGTCATGGTTGCCATGGTGGTTGGGGTGCCCGGCCCGGACAGATGGGCAAGATTGCTGGGGTTGGGGAAGAATCTGGGGAAGAGGGTCCGTGGGGAGAGACAATTGCAAGGATGTGGTGCAGGACGAGTCTGTCTTTGCAAATATCTAATTCTGCCGGTCAGTGCTGCATGCATGGAGGTGATTAAGGGGACAATACGTACCTTGATGCGGAGCAGTTGGGTTTGGTCCGTTGAGGGGGGGTTGAGAGTTGGACGTGGCAATTGTGGTACCAAATGACAACTGACTTCGCCCGCAGTGACTCTTCCAAGCTTTGTAGGTATGATACGCTCACTAGAGGCAGCATACGGTATAATGAGCAGAGGCAGGACAGATTCGAAAGATTGACTGACACAAGAAGTGCAGCCAACGTCGCTTATCATGTTTTTTGCCGACCGTCGGTTAGCGGCGCTAGTTGGAGAAGAGGAGGAGATAGTGGCGCTGCCACCCCGCGTTTACTGGGGTCTTTAGCCCTGGGTCTATTGGCAGGTGGGCGGAGTAGTGGGCGTGGGGGTTGGCTACAGCAGTCTTTGATCCCCCAGCCGGGTAGAACAAACAGATGCCTGTCAGACCCTTTAATATCCTATCTTCAAGTATTTGGATTCCGCATCTCGAGAGGGATTCGGCAACGCGATTCCGGTTTATTTCGACTACCCACCGGAAAATCACCATGTAATCCAGGCTTGCGTAGAACGACTGCTATGTTAATTCATCCACGCAGCTATCTTTCATTGCCAATACTTGAGCAGATCAAAGATGACCAAGGACTGTGAGCTTCAGACGTCACTCTGACTCCCGTTCGAGGTTCACGAAACATGCTCGTAATTGTCCCCTCTGTTGTTTTCACCCTCCCGACAGACTCGAACCCGAACTTGGCATACAGACGAACTCCAGCTGGAGAAGCCATGACAAACGCTGGCCAGCCTAATCTGTCTATTTCCTCACAGACAAATACCATCATCTTTGACCCAAGCCCTTGTCGTTGATGTTCTGGGTGCACTGACATGAACGTCAATCCTGTCAGAACAGCGTCAGTGAGATGAAACAGACTTGTAAAAGAACAACTCACGGCAACATTGGTCGACCCCTCTTAGGATTCGTTCTCGTTCTTGACGCAAATCCTTCGATACGCTGAGCCATGCAGACATATTCAAAGCTTCGGGAATTAGACATTGACTCTGGGTAAAGTGATCTGGTTTCTGATTTCCTATGATCTGCCGCCGGCATTCTATCTTCCATCCGCAGAAACCTAGCGGCCTGCCCTCCGTGGTACATATCTTAATGAAAGCCTCTGATGGCCGCCTCAGAGCCTCTTGCAGCCCCTCGGTGTACCATTGCACAATTTCCGTCTGCTAAGCCTGCGTCATGTCGTTCCAGGGAGGAAACATCAACCGGTATAATGGGCTCTGCTGTGATGCTGGAAGATCAGCATTACGGATGATGCTTTCTGCGTCTAACAAATCGATGCTGTCGAGGAAGGTATGCATTTTTTTTCTCCTCTGGATGGCTAGGACAAGCTAATACATGACGATTCACCCGATGCTACTGAATTTGAGAATAGCCTGCGAGGAAAACATGGAATCAATCTTGGGGTGATGCATAAGCCACGACCAAGCAATTTCTCAACTATGCGTGGAGCGGTCCGCCTCCCGCAAATCAGAAAGAATCGAAGAGCAATTTGTCTCACATACACACCCACAAATGAGCCTCATCTCGGTAGGCATGGGTCATAAGTAAACCATATGAATATTAAATTTGCCAATCTCTCTCTGTTTTTGTATCAAGGCACTGAGAAAATTCTGTGGGAACCATTTTTCAACTTGCCTGGATTCGCATAGTGCGGTGCAACATCCGGCCACATGTGACGCTTGTGATTCTCCGCTTGCTCGCTCTGCGGAGTCTCCTGCGGGGGGGTTTTCAAACCGCATACCTACTATCAAAAAGTGATCTTTGTTCTCTTGATGCTGTGTCTGAAAACGCAGCTCACGATGACTGCGAAAAAGCGACTTTGTCGTTGCAGGACGGAGTGAGAATGACGCCTTACATTGCCCAAGATTGTCAACCTGTCAGCGTGCCGAAATCGTTCATCCCCTGCAAGAGCCTGTGGAGAAGCAGTCACAGTAATTATATGGAGCCATACATATATTGTCCTCATGGAAACGAACCAATCACAAGGAGGCCATTTTACATTTTTACAAGCTGAGTTGCGCCCGCTCGTGAAGACCCTCCTGCACTCCGACCATCGCATTCCGATGTGGGGGCATTGGGGTTATTATGGCTTACATAATATTACGGCAATGAGGCAAAGAATAATAACCACTATTATCCGCCTCTTTTGAAGGCAAGTGTTTGCCGGTCACGGAGCTTTTTCATTTTTGATATTTTTGTTCCTTCACATTGACATGATTGTTTGCTACAGCTCTAGCACAACATGTCGTTCAGAGCAGTAAGCAACTCCCAGATCAATTGAGCCGAGTTTCTCCCAAAATGCTAACTATCCCAGGTCGCGACAGCTTCGCGAGCTCGATCGCTCCGCCATGTGAGCTGTCGCATCTCCATTCAACGCCCATTAAGCCAGCGCCTTCCCCATACTGCATTCTGCGAGTCCCAATCCCGCCGCTTGCTTACGACTACATCCTCCGAGCGTGCGACAGCCTCGCCTGCCCGAGGCACCGAGTTCTCCCTCGCCGATATCCTTACCGAGACAAAGACCCCACAGACCTTGACAGAAAAGATCGTGCAAGCCCACGCTGTCGGTTTGCCAGAGGGAAAGGTTGTTCGAAGCGGCGATTATGTACAAATTGAACCTTATCGATGCATGAGCCATGACAATACGGCTGCCATTTTGAATAAGTACCGATCCTTGGGGGCCAAGCGCATCAAGGATCCCAACCAGCTTGTCTTCGCGATCGATCACGATGTTCAAAATAAATCGGCGTCTAACCTGGCCAAATACTCGAAAATCGCCGATTTTGTGAAAGAACAGAGCGTCCTAAATTACTACCCGCCAGGCTACGGAATAGGGCATCAAGTCATGGTTCGCGGCCTCAATATGAATTAAGCTGTGATGGCTATGGATACTAACCAGTGTAGGTCGAGGAACTCCTTGTCTGGCCGGGAAAGATGTGCGTTGCCTCAGATTCGCATTCGAATCATTATGGTGGCATTTCTGCACTCGGCACAGCGCTCGTAAGGACGGACACTGCTGCTATTTGGGCGACAAGTCGTTCCTGTATGTTCAGTTCGCGATGCGTTGAGATTCCCTTCTAACGATCATGTCATGAACTAGGGTTCAATGTACCTCCTGTCGCTCTGGTAACTTTTACGGGGACATTGCCCAAAGGCGTCACCGGGAAGGACGTCATTGTTGCTCTTTGCGGCCTCTTCCCTACAGAAGTTCTTAATCATAGTGTCGAATTTACCGGCTCAGAGGAGACCATGGCCAGCATTTCTGTGGACAACAGACTGACAATCAGCAATATGTCGACTGAGTGGTCTGCTCTTTCTGCAATGGTTTGTTCAAACCCTTTCACTTGATATGCACAGCATCCCATCTAAATGCTGATGATGAACAGTTTCCCGCGGATAAAACGCTAGAACGCTGGATGCGTTACA